>CAJQTV010000564.1:0-75141 GCA_907163055.1 Formica aquilonia x Formica polyctena
AAACTTTAATTATAACCCAGAGCTATACAATCAGCTATTCAATCTCATTAACCTAATCATGGAAAAGCTCTCCCCGGCACTGAGACTTCTTGGCCTGTACGACGCAGTGTCGGAATTCATGAACTCCTTCCTATTATCCATAAATCCCAGCAACCCCAGGTCCAACTGTCCAAATGCCGGGATCACCTCGGATTAGCCTATCTCAGAATCAGTCTCTTAGGATCCTGCAATGGAATTGCCATTCGCTAGCGAACAAAATAGATCCGGTAGGCACCTTGTTTCAGCGGTATGATGTCTTGGCCTTGTCGGAGACTTGGCTGAGCCCTGGATCTCGGGTGAGCCTGCGCGGTTTTGAGGTGTTCCGGAGGGACTCGCTGACCCGCAATAGCGGGGGCTTGCTTCTGGCCGTCCGCCGTTCTGTGCCGTATTCTGTCATAGACGATTGCGTTCGGTTCGATGGGGGGCTAGAATGCATGGCCATGGTTGTCCACTACGAGCTTTTCGATCTTGCCATTGTCTCGGTGTATAGACACCCGCAGAGATCGCTTTCGAAGCAGGAGTACGACTCCTTGTTTGCCTTTTTTTAGTTTTTTGGAGGGGATCGCTTAGCGACAGGACCATAGGTGGTCGTGTCGCTCGATTTTGGGTGGAAAAACCCCGGATGCAAGCTACGTATATTCTTTGCTTGCATTTCCGGCGTATCGGTCTTCGAGTCTCGCGAACGCGTGGCCTCCGCGCGTGGCTTGCTTTGTCAGCGATTGCGCTCGTAACTTTATACGTCTTCCTCGACTTCGAGTTATAGTCGGAAGACGTTAAATAATATTTAATAATTAATAACTATACTATTATAATTTGGTTATAGCCGTTTTGGGCTATAACATCCCTCCCCCGTTGAAAAAAGAAAAACGGGGGTACAATGTTTTTCTTTAGTTATACCCTTTCTTATTCTAACGAATACATTATTTTTCCCGTATATAATTTTTTGTATAATCGTTTCTTACTATCTAAAATCGCGTACTTAGACTACGCTTTAGTATAGGTCTTGGAAGTCCGTGAGATATACGTGGTTCTTCATCGTATATCCTGACTGATGGTCGTTTTATTTTCCTCTTTTTATTTTTTATAATTATATATGTTACAATGGCTATTATAATTATTGTTATGATTCCGCTTGTAGCCATTGGATAAACAAATTGTTTTTGAACAAAGAAGTTCTGTTCGTTGTCTTGTAGATTATTATTTAATTCTTCTAGTTTATTTTTTAATTTTATTAATTCTGTTCGGTGTAGCGTTACGTTTTCTAGTGTGTCGTTATCGTGTGTCTTGTATATCTGTAGAAACGTGATATTTATTTCTGGTAAATAGGTTTCTATATTTGAATCGTATACTGTTTTTATTGACTGTAACGTCATATCTGTTGTCGTTAATTTACATTTTCTTTTTAATGTAATTTTTCCTGTATTTTTTATTATTCTTTTGTGTTCGTGTCGATTATCGCATTGTATCGTTATCTGTTGGTCGGTCGCTGTCGCATATAACCAAGTGTGCGGTTGTCGTAGTGTTGTCCAGATCGCATTTTTCGAGCTTATCAATTGTGTGTTACAATTGTGTTGTCGTGATAGTGTATACATTTGTATTTCGCACGGTGCGTTTTGATTCATGCGATATATCGGTATCGTATTTTCACACGTATATTGGGAATTTATTTCTATACAATTTTTTAAATTGCTTTCCGTTATTCTAAGATAAGTTAATTTTTCCTTATCTATTGCAATTATTTTATTATTTATTTCGGTTAAGGTAAATATGTTATTATTCATCGGTACGGGAAATGTAATTACATTTATAATATCGTAACTCGGTTGTGTAATTAATGGGAATCGCAATATGGTATAAACATTTCTTTTATCGTAGAACGCGCTTATTTTGGTATATTCTTCTAGCGCTAGCCAATCTTCCGCGTGAACTTTAAACGGGAAATACATTCCTTGTTGTAATTGTTGCGTCGCTTCTTTTTAATGTGCAATAATTGTTTCTATCGGCATTAATTTCGGATGCATTGTTCCTTTGCGTATATATGTCAAATATTCGATTGTATTTTCCGCGTCGCGTATTAACTCTGTTATAACCGCGGTGATTATTATAAAATGTTCATTTATTTCGGCGCGTTCAGTATATACCGTTACCCGTTTTTGTAAAAGTTTCTCATTTCGATCTATTATATTTTCTAATTTTTCAATGTGCGCTATAGTATTATTTACTACTTTTATTTGAGTTCGAACCACGTGTTGTAGCGTTTGCTGTTTATTTTCTAATAAATTTAATTGTTCGTTAATATGCTTTTCATCGTTCGCGTCCATTGTTCCGAACAATGTTTTCGCTATCGAGCCTATTCCGTCTATCAGTCCTCTGCGTCTGTTAGTCGGTGGTTTATATATTGTCTGAATTTGTGTCATTACGTTTTTTAGATATTTTGCTTCTCGTTTCGCTATAATATCAAGATTATTGCAAGCGTCTCGATGGTAGTGGTTCTGTAGTCTCATTGTGTCGCACATCGTTTCTGTTTGTTGCAAATACTTCAATATTTGTTCGTATCGGTCGTTTAATATTGTTAGATCTAATTTGATTACTAATTTCCATGTTCCCTTGGCGTAGTATAGCTGTCCAATTTTTTCAAAGTATAGGCCCGGGTTATATTCAAATTCTTGAATTTCATATGATGAGTCCGTTTCATATAACTCCGTGAGACCCTCGGACCGTCGGCTGTTCCAGCTGACGAGCATCCTGTAATATTATATACTTTAATTTTATTTCTCGCGATGATATCCCGCGAGTGTCATTGTTATCGGTTAGTATTCTTTTTCTGAGGTTGCGATTTTGCGATTCTTCTGCAGGCTCTTCTGCGGACCGTCGCGTTTTCGTTCAGTCTTCTACCGATTTTTATACGGTCGACAGCGTACGATAATTTGTTAATATTTTACATTATGTCGGCTGACAATGAGTCCGATGATTACCGTCGAGTCCCGGTATGCGGACCGGAGTTGCCCCTCGATCCTTTCGAGCGAGCTTGTGCGGCCGTGTACCGTAGTTTGGAGCCGTATTCGCTCCGTATTACTATCGATACTGTAAGTGGTGAGCGTATAGTGGAGGAGGTGGTGCCGTATCCGCGCAGTGATTTGCGTTTTTTGGGGATTGAGTTGGGCATTGCTCGCCTTTATGATGGTCGTCGGTTCGAGGATCTTCGTTTACCTGCGGTCTTTATTCCTCGAGGTCGTGGGCTACTGGGTCCACTAGTTGGTAGAAGCCACTTCCGGCGGGGAAATTTTCCTGGAGGTCGCGGCTGTGGAGGACGGGATCACGCCTCTGTGAAGGACTTGCATCGTTTTTTTTGAGCGGATGAGGTGTCCCGGTTGTTCCCGCAACGAATAAGGTAAGTTTATTTTAATTTTCGATAAATTGCTTCAGCTTATTTGTGTGCATGCGGATTGCTTTTCTCCCCTTTTTTATCGTGTAATTTACGTCTGAATTATTTTCAATTATCGTGTACGGTCCGATCCATAAAGATTCGAGTTTTTTAGATCGTCCGCGTCGGAGTGTCTCATCGTACACTAATACTTTGTCACCGACTTTAAATTTTATTTCTCTAGTATTTTTATCGTACTGTTGTTTAGCTTTAATTTTTTCTTCTTTAACATGCTCTTTTGCGAGCTGATTTGTTGCCCGTAGTCTTTCTTTTAATTCTTGCGCGTAATCGTCGTAATTATATGTCGGCTTAGGCGGTCTCGTCAGTGCCGTAGGTAGATCGGCTTGGTGTCCGTAAACTAGTTCAAAGGGTGTATATCCCGTAGCTGTGTGTGGCGTCGTATTATACGTGAACATTGCGAAGGGTATCCATTCGTCCCAGTCTGTCTGGTCGTCATTTATATAATGTCTTAAATATTCGGCTAATGTTCGATGCGATCGTTCTAACGCGCCATTACTTTCCGGTGATAGGCAGTTGATTTGTATTTTATTTATTTTTAATAATTTGCATGTATTTTTAAATATTTCGCTTAAGAAATTTGTGCCTTGGTCCGTTAAAATTTTTTCCGGAATTCCATGTTCGAGAACAATTTTTGTAACGAATTCTTTACTGACCGTGTTCGCTTCTTGATTTGGAATCGGTATCGCTTTACTGAATTTCGTTAAATTGTCTTGAAATGTTAATAGATATTTATTTCCGTTGGTCGTTATTGTTAACGGTCCTACGATATCTAACGCGCATTTTTCGAAAGGTTTTGTCGGTGTATCCGTGATTATTAACGGTACTTTATTTTTTCGCGATAATTTATTTTTTTGGCAAAATTCACATTTTGATATGTATTTTTCGACGTCTTTTGTTAATCCGTGCCAATTATAATTTAGGCGGATTCTTTTTATTGTTCGCTCGACTCCTTGATGTCCTCCTGTGGGTGCATCGTGATATTCGTATAATATCTGTTTCTTTTCGTCCTCCGTATATTTTTTCTCTTCGTCGGAGTTCGTTTCTCCTTCTATTGCGAGGACTTCTCGCTCCTCTTCTGTTTCATGTGCGTCTCTTTTAACATTGCGGCTCAGTGCATCGGCGTTCGCATTCGCTCGTCCGGCTTTATGAATGATTTCATAATCATACTCTTCAAGCTTTAATCTCCATCGGATCAATCTCGATCCGGGATCGTTTACATTAAATAACCAGATAAATGGTTTATGATCGGTTACAATTTTGAATTTCGTACCGTATACGTATGGCCTAAAATGTTTTACAGCCCATACAATTGCTAGTAGTTCTTTCTCTGTTGTATTATAATTCTGCTCCGCCCGCGATAAAACTCTGCTGGCATAAGCAGTTGGCCGGTCATTGCCTACCTTTCCTTGTGACAATACTGCTCCGATTGCATAGTCGGAGGCATCGGTGGTCACTATAAACTCTTGAGTAAAGTCTGGATATTTTAGCACTGGCGTCGTCATTAATTTTTCTTTTAATATTTCAAAAGCATTTTGCTGTTCCATTGTCCACTCGAATTTTTCTGTTTTCTTCGTTAATTTAGTCAGTGGTTTGGCTATTCTTGAGAAGTCTTCTATGAATTTTCTGTAATATCCGGCTAGTCCTATGAAAGATTGTATATCCTTCACTTTCTTTGGCGTCGGAAATTCTTTTATTGCTGTTAATTTCGACGGATCCGGAGATATTCCATCCTCCGAAATAATGTGACCTAGATAAATCACTTCCTTGCGTAAAAATTCGCATTTATCCGGCTGCAATTTTAAATTATTTTCTCGAAGTTTCTGTAGTACTTCCTTGAGTCGTTTGTTGTGGTCTTCTAGGCTTGATCCATATATAACGATGTCATCCAGATAAACTAAACATTTTAGTCCTTGTATTCCTGTCAGAACTGAATTCATCAATCGCTGGAATGTTGCTGGCGCATTCTTTAGTCCAAACGGCATTCTATTAAACTCGTAATGTCCGTAGGGCGTTGAAAATGCTGTTTTATTTTTATCTCGTTCGGTCATCGGTATCTGGTGATATCCTGATGCCAAATCTAATGTAGTAAAATATTTGGCGTTTCCTAACTGGTCCAATATATCGGTGATGTTGGGCAGTGGAAATGAGTCGCCTATCGTCAGATCATTTAGCTTCCGAAAATCGACTACTATTCGGAGCTTTGGTTTTCCAGATGCATCGGCTTTTTTCTGTACCACTAATAGGGGTGCGTTCCATTGACTCGCGCTTGTTCGGATTATGCCGTTTTTTAACATTTCTTGCACTTGTTTATTTACTTCCGTCTTATGCCTTTCCGGAAGGCGATACGGTCTCGTGTTTACCGGTGAGGTATCGGCGCGCGTGTTTATCTCGTGCTCTACCGTCGCGGTGCACGTCAGTGGTTCTCCGTCCAACTGAAATGTATCGTAATATTCTTCGCATATCCGTAAGAGTGCCTGTTTTTCTTCTGAGTTTAAATGCTGTGTTCGTAGTAGTTGTCAAATTTGCGAGTATCGTGAGGAAGTAGGTTTAGAATTTGTTCTCGTTTGTATAGTGTGTACTTTGGATTCTCGGTCGTATTCTACATCTTCGATAACAACATGTGGCGTTTGTATCTCGACTTCTGTATCGGTCGTATTCATTACACTAACGGGGCATGCGTGATCTTTAGGTTCTACTAGACAATTTCTGATATAGACTCCTGGGGCTGTTTCTTCTGCTCGTACTACTCCTATCCGATTTTGATTCGTTGTCACTTTTACGATGGTTTCGCTTCGCGGTTTTAGAATGGTTTTATTAAATGAATGGAATTTGAGCACGGCGTCTCCTATTTTTAGTTGATTTTGTTTGTAGTCGCAGGATACTGAGTGTTGTCGGAGGAAATCAATCCCTAGAATTCCTTCATATTCGATCGGAATGTCGTCTCTTACAACGTAAAATGCATGTTTTATTTTATGTCCATCTACTTTAATTGTAGCGTACATTTTCCGATCCGATGGTGTGTACCTTATGCCCGGTTATGCCTGTGAGAGCGATTTTATCCTCATATATGAGGGTATCGCCCTTTAATTGTTTTAATTTTATTAACGAGATGGTCGATCCTGAATCGCACAACATCCGTAATTTTTCATCCTTTGCTTGTCGCATGGGTAGTGTTATTAACAATAAATCCGTCTTCTTCTGTGTGCTCGGCGTATCTTTAATATGCGTAACGTGATATTCGGACGCAGGTCGCGGTTGTTTCTTTTTAGATTCGCTTTTATCATCTTCGCTACTGTTACCGTCGGACTCGGAATCTCGCTTTTGTTGTCGCGGATTCTTTCGGTCGTGTGTATTTTCTTCGCGTTTTTTCTGGTTACCGTTCAAACTCCAGCATTCGTCGCGGGTGTGTCCGGATTTCTTACAATGTTTGCAATATTTATTTATTGCATTTATCCGCGAGGATTTTTCCGGCTTAGGAAGCACGTATCGATTACTTCGACAATCGCGTCCGTAATGTCCGTTTTTTCCACATTTAAAACATTGCGTAGTCGAATTTCGAATCTGTCGCGAACTGCTTGATTCGTATTTATTTTTATTCGGGAAGTTGCTTATTCTTGCCGTTGGTCCGATAAGTTTTTCTTCAGCGCTCGCGCCCGTTATCGCTTCTTGGAGCGTCGCATATCGTTGCGCGCGTACGAGTACCTTTAATTCGTCGCGTAATCCAATTTGAAAATTTATTAACGCCTGTTTTTTAATCGTGTGTTGAATCGTGCGTTTTGATAGTGAGAAGTCCTCTTCTCCTTCAATCATAGCATCGTACAACTTCATTGCTAGTAACTCAACGCTTTGTCCGAAAGCATACGTGGTTTCATTTGATTTTTGTCTTAATGAATTGAACTCGATTTGTAAGTGCGTAGTACTTTGTTTAGATTGGTAACAAGTTTCAAGTTGATGTTTTAATTCGTCGAACGTTTGTATATCTCGCGTCTCAAAATCCTGCATCGCTTTTCCTTTTAATTTTGTAAATAAGATTGCTTGAATTAACGATTCTTCGTCCGCGGGATTTATGTTCTGAACGGCGTATTTACACGCGTTTAAAAATTCTTGCAATTTATGTCGCGAGGTTCCGTCGAACTCGGGGATCATTATTCTTGCTTCCTTTAACGGCAGATAATTCGGGGCGACGCTTCGTCGATTTCTGATATCGCGTCTCGTTCGCCCATATGTTGTTTCAAACGCATCGTTATCGTTTTCCCTGCGAGTATCTGTATGACGGGGTTGTGTGTCCGCGCTTTCTAGTCGCGTTACTCGTATGTTTAATGAATTAATATCCGCGCGTATTTTATTTAAAATGTGGATGATCTGTGTATAATCTCCTCTTTCTTCGCGGTTTCTTTCGGGAGGCGGCGTGCGGTCGGCCTCCGCTATATTTTGGTCCATCTGGCGGATGGATCGTCGCATATTGTCTATTTCTTCGTCTACCGCGCCTCGCGGCAGATTTGCGGGAGTACGTTCGTGCGGATTTCGCGATTCGGCCATATTATTTTCTTGTTGGCGGTAAATTTCTTCCGGGTCAAACAGATCGCTCTCGTAGGAGGTTAGTGAAAATTCGCGTCGTAAAGATACTCTACTTGGAGTTCTGCTAATATACGGTCGCGTACGTCTAGTCTCGCGTTGAGTGTGGTCAGTGAGGTCAGTCGTATCACACGGAAATAGGCTTTCGTCGAAACTATTGAACGGAAATTCGCGTTCCTTGACGACGTTCTCCGGTAACTCGGGCCCGCTTTTGATAGATGTTATAGCCCAAAACGGCTATAACCAAATTATAATAGTATAGTTATTAATTATTAAATATTATTTAACGTCTTCCGACTATAACTCGAAGTCGAGGAAGACGTATAAAGTTACGAGCGCAATCGCTGACAAAGCAAGCCACGCGCGGAGGCCACGCGTTCGCGAGACTCGAAGACCGATACGCCGGAAATGCAAGCAAAGAATATACGTAGCTTGCATCCGGGGTTTTTCCACCCAAAATCGAGCGACACGACCACCTATGGTCCTGTCGCTAAGCGATCCCCTCCAAAAAACTAAAAAAAGGCAAACAAGGAGTCGTACTCCTGCTTCGAAAGCGATCTCTGCGGGTGTCTATACACCGAGACAATGGCAAGATCGAAAAGCTCGTAGTGGACAACCATGGCCATGCATTCTAGCCCCCCATCGAACCGAACGCAATCGTCTATGACAGAATACGGCACAGAACGGCGGACGGCCAGAAGCAAGCCCCCGCTATTGCGGGTCAGCGAGTCCCTCCGGAACACCTCAAAACCGCGCAGGCTCACCCGAGATCCAGGGCTCAGCCAAGTCTCCGACAAGGCCAAGACATCATACCGCTGAAACAAGGTGCCTACCGGATCTATTTTGTTCGCTAGCGAATGGCAATTCCATTGCAGGATCCTAAGAGACTGATTCTGAGATAGGCTAATCCGAGGTGATCCCGGCATTTGGACAGTTGGACCTGGGGTTGCTGGGATTTATGGATAATAGGAAGGAGTTCATGAATTCCGACACTGCGTCGTACAGGCCAAGAAGTCTCAGTGCCGGGGAGAGCTTTTCCATGATTAGGTTAATGAGATTGAATAGCTGATTGTATAGCTCTGGGTTATAATTAAAGTTTAGGTTACTTTCTAAGGTTTGAAATGGAGCAGGGTTGGTGGGAGGAGGGATAGAATGCCTGGAGGCAACACCATAATCCGAGGAGGATGGGAATCTTCCGTTAGGAGAGATTAGTAGGGAATTATGGGATGGGAAAAGATTGGAGGAGGAAGTTCCGGGAGTCGAGCGTGGGAAGGATGGGAGGGAAGGATTGGTACTGCTCGGAGGTTTTTTTTGAGGGTGTGATAAGAAGGGGGACGGCATAGGAGATGAAATGTGAAGTGGGGCAGAGGTTGATAATTTTTTTCTGTTGGGATTTAGGATTTGTGAATATGATGAAGAGGGAGGGAGAGGGGAAGGAGGGGCTGAGGAAGAAGAGGGGAATGTGGATGAAGCGGGGAAGGAAAGAGGGAAGGGCGTAGAGGGGGGAGTGCCGCTCAGTGACGGATACTCGCTAAAATTGTATATTGGGTTAGGGGCTTTATTGTTATTGCCTCTAATTCGATTTCTAGCCTCGATTAGGGAAATATTTTCGTATGCTGCTAACTCTCTAATTTTTTTCTGCACAACATACTCCAGACAAGTGAAGCTTGTGGCCTTATGCGGGCCCTTGCAATTTATGCAAAATGGAGGGCCATCTCTTTTTGGGCATTGGGTTGCCTCCTCATGTGCCCTATCCCCACAATGTTGACAACGGGGGTGTCCCTTGCATTGGGACTTCAGGTGCCCAAAGCGCAGGCACGTGTAACAAAGAGAAGTTTTAGAAACGAAAGGTTCGACTGGATGTCGGACCATGTATAAGTATAAATACCTTGGCAAGATCTGTCCTTTAAAGACGACAGATATTGTTTTGGAGGGGACCAAGCCCGATCCCCGAGTTTCTCCAGGGAGAGCGGATGCCTCTGCACCCCTTTCCCTTCTGTTCAGTCTCCTCACGGAGGAAATCGCTATACTACAGTCTATTCCCCTATATATCTCCTCGTCCGAGAGGTCAAGTGGAACGTTTCGAATTATTCCTTTCCTCGTAGTCCTAAACAAAGGTATGAAAGCATTGTATTTCTTGGCCTTGAGTATTGGGTTAGAAATAAGGTTATTTGCCGCTTCTCTGGATTTCAACTGAATACTAATTTTTGAGAAGCCTGTCTTTTTAATTTCTACTATATCTTTTTTGGAGATGGAATACAAGAGGCGACCTACAGCGATAGGGTCAATCGAGGAGGGAGAACCCTCCGGAGTCTGTATAATGACATCGTAAGGACCCTGCGAGGTCCTGTCATATCTATTCGCATCCATAAGGGATGACAAGTCAAGCCCGTCCTTATTAAATAGAGGATCAGAAGGAGAAGGCTTACCCTGATGCAGGCCGTCCCCCCCACTCGTCTCATTACTATCATTTGTGAAGAGAGGCGCTTTTTCCTTCTCTAGTTTCTTACGTTTTTTGGTTTTTGGTTTAGCTGTCTCCAAAGGCTGGATGCCACAATCTTCACCGATCGGAAGGATGTCCCTTAAAACAGGAAGAATATTATTATTTGGTTCGATTTCCATTTCCGCCTCCATCACATCATCGGATTCCGGAGGGAACGGGAGGAGAGAGGATGCGATCGAATCGAGTTTGTCTTCGTCGTTATTCGTCAATAAACTATTAACTGTTACAGTTAAGGCGTCAGTCGTTAAGAGATTTGTCTTAAAAGCGGGATCCCTCGTGGGATCTTGGATCGACATGCTTGCGATTGAAGAGGCTCGACCGGGAGACCGGCCGGCCAAGATGGCGAATTACTGCGCACTACAGAATGTACAAAGCACACAGGAAACAGCGCACAAGCAAAGCAGGAGATAACTGTTTTCAGCGTGATCCGAGCGAATCAGCATAAAGCGTTATTATAAGCGAAGCAGAGGCACTCGAAAAAGGCAGTTATAATTTCTATCAAACGAATTAACAAGAGGCACTCAAGGCACGTGTTCTCACTTTCACAGGTGTCGCTCGAATCCCAATTATCCTTCATATAGAAATATAGTCCCTGCGCACAGGAAATCAACCAATGAAATGTCTAATATAAGCGACACCATATTTGGCCCGTTCTATGATAAGTCGTATGTCGTTAGTCGTAAGCGAATTGATCAATCAGAGTCGATAATTTCAAAAATAATCGACTGTGATTGATTAATTTGCTTACGACTTAACAATAGCGTAGTACTTTGTTCTTTAGCGAACAGAAATACAATCGTTTTCCAAGTATTTTGACTTCTTATAATATTGTGTTTTAATTCTGAATATTATATAAATATTTATTATATAAATATTTTTTATACAGTAGCATTCAAGGTTTTTACATTATTTTATTCTATTGGATTTTTCTGTTTACAAGTTTATTACATCAATTAAAACATTATTATATTTTATTTGATAGTATAATAATACGTACTTTATATATACACACCCCTAACAGCACACATGTCCAGAGGACATCCAGAGACCATCCAGAGGTTATTCAGAGGATGTTTAATATCATGTGGATGTCCTCTGGGTACTCTCCGGATGTCCTCCGGAGAAGGTGTGTTGTTAGGGACATGTGTATGTGTATGTGTGTGTTCTAAAAAAGCAGGAAAAAAATAAAAAATAAATATAGCAGAAAACATTTTTTTATTTACAGTGCACAAATGGAGATAATATCTGGAAAAAGAAAGGTCAGTTATTTGTATGTATATGAAGGATGTACATACAATATTGATAAAAGATACAATTACATATATCGTTGTGCAAAAAGACGTATTACAGCATGTAAAGGTCTGCTAATTAAAGAAAATGAAAAGTTTATTGTAGACTGTACACATAATCATCCAAGTGAGCTTTATATAAGTGATATTTTAAATCTAAAAAAAGAAATGCTTCAAATGTGTAAAGAAACCACTATAACGAATAAAGAAATATTTGATACCGTTTGTCAAAAAAATCCAAATGCAGCAGCTAATATTTCATATCATGCTATGAGAAATCTGTTATCAAGGGAAAAAATCAAAATGCGTCCTCCGTTACCTTTGAATGTATGTGATCTTGGCGATTTGCTTCAAGATTATGAACCTACAAAATATATTTATAAAGGCTGTGTTATATCTGAAGATAACAAGTATTCCTACATACTTACTAGTGATAAGCTTCTAAGAATATTAGAGAAATGTTCTGAAATTTTTATAGATGGTACATTTTCTGTAAGTATTAATTGCTAGCACTTTATATTTGTAATTAAAACATTTACTTTGGCATTAGTTTATCGAAATATTATTTGTAGGCAATTATAATTGTTGTTATAGTCATATATAAATATATATCATTTCAGGTTGTACCTAGAGCACCAAACTTTGCACAATTATTTTCAGTACATGTGCGGTACATGGACAAGGTATTTGGATTTTGATGATAAATGATGATTATTATTCCATATACTTTTATTTCATATATACATTTGTTTAAATGTCATTTGGTTAAATTTGTCGTATTATTTTTTAGGGTATTGCAGTATTATTTATTTTGTGTGAAGCCAGAACACAATTAGTTTACAAATCCATATGGAAAGAAATTATAAAACTGGTTCCTGATTTGCAATGTAATTTGCGTTTCATAATGATGAATTACGAAAAAGCATCGATGAACGCTATCCATGAACAATTTCCCCACGCATCTCTACGAGGCTGCTGGTTTCATTATTGTCAAGTATTTAAATATTTGTTATTAGCGAAACTATCAACTTTGATTATTTATATTATTTATTTGTAACATTCATAATTGAAAAGTTTTTTTTTATGTAATTTATTAAAAGATACATTTCATTATATATATTAATTACATATTTTATGTTTACTTTGATAGGCTGTTCTGAAAAGGTGGAAACGATTAGGACTTTTAAAAGCACCGCGTAAAATAGTATCCATGGCAATGACATTAGCATTAGCACCACCAGAAATGTTTTCAGAAGGTTTAACTCTTATGCAAATCATTGCGGATGAGGAATCTGATAATTATCCTAACATGTTACTTTTTATGAAGTATATGAGAAGCACATGGCTTCCAATATCGAATAAAATAAGTGTATATGGATGCCCAATTCGTACCAATAATCTTGTAGAATCATTTAATAATATTATGACGCAGAAAATGCAAACAGTTCATCCAAATCTTTGGATATTTTTAGGTATTTTTATTTATATAACATTTTATTATAAATACGAACACTGTATATTTATCCTCTCTAGCTTATGATTGTTAATACAATGGAAAGAATAAAAAAGTTTTTGTTCAGTTGATACAGAAAAATATAGATAAGATATATTTTAGAGATAAATAATAGAGAAAGATAAATTAATTCTTTAATTTAAAGTTATTTTTCAAGAATTAAATAATTAATTAAATAGTTTCAAATATTTTAAAATATTTATATCTTTAATAAAGAATTATTTTCTTATAGATAACATTTCGAAATTAATTACGGATCAAGAAATCAATTACGATCGTTTATTAAACGGTCTACAAATAACAAGAAATCGTTGTCGATTCAATAAATATAGAAATACAAAGATACGAGAAGCACAAAATTATCTATCTATTGGTATCTACTCATTGAAAGAATTTCTACAGATATTTGATGAGGATAGCGGACGTCAGCAATATGAAATGGCACCGCTAATAGGCAATTATTTATAAATTGTATTTCTTATATATTTTATTTATTATATATATATATATATATATATATATATATATATATGTATATATGTATATATGAATTCTTTTTTACAATTATTATGGATAAATTTCTTGCGTAATTTCATATATTGTTCTTAAACTTTCTGTATTAAATTTTCTAGACGATAATGACGATGATGAGATCTGTGCTGATTTACATACAGAAGGAACTGTAAATGCAGGTAAAATTTAGATAATTATTAATTTTATATGTATCAGTTAATGATAAATCATGATTTTTGACTGAGAAAGTTTATTGTTGTAACTATTTTATTGTAGAATTATTTATATTCAAAAAATCAAATATTTTTTTGCTTTTGATTAGTGCCAGTTAATGAGGTTGAAATTACACAACAAAATGTTCGACGTCGGAGACGAATTCGGAGAAGCAAGTATAATTCCACTGAACTCGAAGGTAACAATGTTATTATTTGTTAAATATTATTATTTGTTTAGATTCATAATAGTATCGTATAGATAGATCCATAATAGATTTTTTAATTAGATTCATTATAGTATCATATAGATTAATAGTATCATATAGATCACTTTTTATGTGATGTTAAATTGTTATTTTTATTATAACGCTAATTATTAATTTTATTTTATAATTGTTTATTTTAGATTTTATATTATATTCTTATATTTACATTACTATTGTAATCATACAATATAGGCAAATATGACAAGAATCGAAGCGCACAGAATAGGCGCAAAACTTTGTATATATATATAACATTCAATTAATTTTTTATACGAACTTTGAATGTTTTGATCCGTTTTCGGACTTTTTTCAGCGAAAAGAATAAAAGTCTGCCAAAAAATCTAAGTTAAAATGGACACCCTGTATATTGCATATATATACATGCTGCATTATATATATATTAATTTTTGCGCTTACTCTTTGCGCTAATTAAATTTTTATATTTCCA
Organism: Formica aquilonia x Formica polyctena; assembly: GCA_907163055.1. Taxonomy (NCBI): domain Eukaryota; kingdom Metazoa; phylum Arthropoda; class Insecta; order Hymenoptera; family Formicidae; genus Formica; species Formica aquilonia x Formica polyctena. The sequence goes on from CAJQTV010000564.1 coordinate 14,807, forward strand.
AATAATATAGCAAATAAACAACTTTGCAAACGCAGCTGGATTAAACGTTTAATACGTATTACTTTCATTCACATGTCAAAAAGATGTATGATGTAAACTAAGTATACTCCGTATCATTTTTTTGATATGTGAATCAAAATAATACGTACCAAACTTAGCTGCGTTTAACTCAGTTGCAATTATATCAAAACTGTTTATTTGCTTTTATTTAGAAATATAAAAATTGTTCAACATTTTTGGAAGAAACAATTAAGACAATTAATTTTCCCTTCTAAAATATTTCAGTAAATTATCTATTTTTAATATACGGATGTTTATAGTGTACATATATTATATTTGGTATACATAATATTACATTTAGACTATTGATCACATCCTTTTGATTCATATCGTACTAGCTTAATAGGGCATTGTTTACATCATTAGAGCAATTTAATATAGTATTTAATATGCGTAATAAAAAATTAGTATAAACTAGCCTTATATGTAGAAAAAATACATAATAATTGTGATCATTTTCAAGTAAATAATGTCACAATTTTTGTTTAATGATTTCAGATTTTATTCAGTTAAAGTTGGTACTTAACATTATAAAGTTAATATTTATATCATAACATATTTATATATTATGTTTTTTATTTTGTTTTTTATTTATATTGTGTTTTTAAAAATGAATAATTCTCTAATTGTTTAATTTTCTATTTAATTCTTTGTTTAGTTGCAACTGCTGATATTGAAGACGAAAGTCAAAGCATTCTTTCTTATTCAGAAAATATAGAGGTTGATGAAAATAGAGACGCTGAAGAACGTAGTGATAATAATGACGGTAACTAAATATAAGTATATTATTAAATATATGTAAAATACGGTGGCATATATATATATATATATATATATATACATATATATATATATATATATATATATATATACATATATATATATAAAGTAAAAAAGAATTATTTTTGTAGAACATATTTATGAAGTTCCCGATGATGATTATGGTTACTGGATTAATAATGAAGATACAGAGGAAGACGAACAAGAAATACCATTTTTATCTATTAAGAATATAAAATCAACTATAAATACGAACAGTTTATATGAAAAAGGAAGATGTATCATATGCTTAGTTGAAAAATCTGAGATAGTTTTTATACCATGTGGGCATTTATGTTGCTGCAAAAACTGCATACAAAAGTTATTACAAGAAAGATGTCCTGCTTGCAACAACACCTACAGTAACTACATGCCAATAATAACACCATAATATAATTTAGGTATGATTTATATTTATTAAACACATATATCTTATAAAACATATTAATAGTATCCTAGCAAACAGAGATATATAATTGTTATATAACATGTAATGTATATGTTAGTTACATGTTATATAACAGTTATATATCTGTGTTTGCTGGATGAAAACAAAGATCAAAGAATCTAAATTTCCATATTCAATTTATATAAATTTTTATCATTTTTAGTTATGATGATCTCTATTTGAACAAGAAGAATAAGGATATAGCTTAAACAGATTTATATCAAAGCAATAGCAGAGGAAATTTTCTAATATAGATTTGTATTAGTTGTACAGTTTGTACTGTAAGCTGAAATCAAAGATTTATTATATAATAAAACTTTTAACATTAGATTTGTTTATGAGAAAATAATAATTTTCTAGAAATTTTATTTCTGTAAGTTTTTCTTTAATTCTTTTTATTGTCATACATTGCGTTATAATTTGTAATGTGGTACGTAATAGTTATAATTATACTGCGATATATGTAAAGTGCAAAATTAGTTGTTACATATGTTGTTTTAAATATTTTATAACATACATGATTATTGTTTAACAATATTTTCAGTTATTTTCACGTGTTTGTAAAAAGAGTGTGTAAAACTCTATTTAACATGTCAAGATTCAAATTTCTTTTATAATACTTTATATTTTATATTGTACGCGCAATATATTTTATGTGGTTTAATAAATTTTATTTGCATTAAAAAAATAATTATGTATGTGATGCAATAGTTATTAATCATTATCATTACCATTTAAAATCTGTAAAAGAAGAATATTTATAATATTTATTTATTTTTCTGACAAGTAAGATTAGGAGGTTCTGTGCAAATGACTGATTGCGGTTACGTTACCCTTGTACAAATGACAGATGAAGGTTACTTGCTTAGGTTACTTGCATTCGGTGATAATAATGGACAAATACTCGTTTCATTGACTCTCTCTGTAAAATTAATTAATAAGAGAAAGTTGTTTATCTATATTTATGTATTGAAAGCTTGCACGAAATAATATTAAGTGTTGCGAACCCACATTTAGTAAATCCACATGCTTGAGGAACATATTTGGAAATAATAAAGTTACTTTTTTTATATTTTGTCGATAGTACAGCGTTATTTTAATAATCATAAAATGTTGTTGCAAATTACGATGAGATTTCTGAAAAGGGCAAAAAATTGAATGTAGTCTGCGAAAGAAAAAGATCACATCGTAGACTTTAAATTAAAAAAAAAAAAAAAAAAAATTAGATTATTTTAAGTTTGAAATAAGATATTTATCTAAGAGTTATTTTACCTATGAATTATTTATGTGAAGATTCTGCGTATGTAAAATATCTTGAAAGATAAGTAGTTATATATGTATGAAACTGATGCAAATCCATATCTTATATTATCATTATGCGTGTACATAACCACAGTAACATTGTTGATGTGATTATGTTTCACAATAATTAAAATAATGCTTTACAGTCGACAAAATATAAATACAGCAACTTTATTATTTCCAAATATATTTCGCAGGCATGTGGATTTAAATGTAGGTTCGCAATATTATCTCGAGTAAGCTTTCAAAATATAAATATAGATAAACAAATTTCTCTTATTAATTCTCTTATTAATATTCAGAAAATCAATGACTGCTGATATCTATCACTGAACACTGAGCAAGTAATCTGTCATTTGCACAAGGGTAACGTAATCGCAATCAGTCACTTGCACAGAGCCCCCTAATTTTATTTATCAAAAACACCCTTCATTGCTTATTTACAATTGTGCATCTTTGATAGAGCAGGGAATTTCAATTTCGTAAATATCCTGTAAATAAAGGTCAGCGCCTCAATTTATCGGCCCGTTAATCTATTTTAACTTTAAGAAAGTTATAATTTATCATATTTTACATTCAAAACTTGTTTAAACAATATATTATATGTAAAAATTCGTATAATAAAGCCATACATATCCAATTCTGCTGTATCCAATCGTGCGGTGTCCAATAATGCGGTGTCCAATCGTGCAGTGTCCAATCGTGCGGTGTCCAATCGTGCAGTGTCCAATAATGCGGTGTCCAATCGTGCAGTGTCCAATAATGCGGTGTCCAATCGTGCAGTATCCAATCGTACGGTGTCCAATCGTGCAGTGTCTAATCGTGCAGTGTGCGTGTCCAATCGTGCGGTGTCCAATCGTGCAGTGTCCAATAATGCGGTGTCCAATCGTGCAGTGTCCAATCGTGCGGTGTCCAATCGTGCAGTGTCCAATCGTGCAGAGTGCGTGTCCAATTGTGCGGTGTCCAATCGTGCGGTGTCCAATAATTCTGTGTCCAATCGTGCAGTGTCCAATCGTTCCGTGTCCAATACTGCGTGTCCAATCGAGCGGTGTCCTATCGTTCCGTGTCCAAACGGGATACGCCCGATATCACTTCGTTAAATAAGCTAGATGTTACTAATACTATGCGCTGTGAAAAACATTTGAAAAATTGCGCTTTACAAAATGTATTTAAAATATTCAATTGGTGGACGAATCATTATAAAGATTCACCCAAACATTTTTTAGAATAAATTATTTTTAAAATATATTTTTATTCTCTTTTGTTCTTCCCTTTTCCTCTTTCTTATCCCAGTATGCGAGTATTAAATTTCAGTACGTGACGTTAGATAGCGGCGTCAGCCACCTTATCAGACTACAGATGTTACATTTCAGTACATGCACATAGACTTTAAATATTTGAATGGTGTATAAATATTTGAATGGTGTATAAATAATTGTTTTGTCGTTCAAAGCCGTTCGATAGCCGTTCAATAGTCGTTCAATAGTCGTTCATAGCCGTTCGAAAGCTGTTCAAAGCCGTTCGATAGCCGTTCAATAGTCGTTCAATAGTCGTTCATAGCCGTTCGATAGCCGTTCGATAGCTGTTCAAAGCCGTTCAAAAGCCGTTCATAGCCGTTCGATAGCCGTTCGATAACCGTTCGATAACCGTTCAAAGCCGTTCGATAGTCGTTCAAAGCCGTTCGATAGTGGTTTATCTATTATAATAATATATTATTCATATTTAAAAGACTTGTAGACAATTGTCCGCGGGAACGTGCTACCTTTGTTTTCTTATCAAGAGTTGAGAGTAAGCGTTCTTCGTAAGTGATTCATCCCCTACTCTAAAATGTTCGAGACAATGTCTGTCCCGTTGTGTCTGTCACAAAGTGTCTGACAGCGAATAGAGAAGAAGTCCATTAAGTGTCTAAGTGAAAATATTCAAAATGCCGTCTTTAATTGAAGCCGTGTTGTGTCGTGGTCGCTGGAACGCGTCGTGGTGGGCTCACGATCTGGTGATGGGGCTGTTGAGAGCCCTATTGAATCTAGTAGTATACCAGAGAGTAAGTAGCATTTTTTATTTTATATTAAAATTATGTTTTATATTACATTAATTATTTATAGTATATTATAATATATTATATAATAATTTTGATTTATAGTACAATACCACGAGCGACATAGAAATCCCCGGATTTTTAAATTTCGAACATCGACGAGATGTACGAATGTTGCGACGGAACGCGCGAGACGAATTGGACGAATTATGGGGAGATACTGTGGAGGCTCGAGAGTACGATTCAGTCAATTGGTCTTGGATGTACTGGGATATTTTCGATCTACGAAAATTATTCGGGCTCGAACCCTATGAGGAACCCTATGTGGTGGAAGAATCATGGGACGAGCCTCCAAACAAAAAGTCGAAGAATTAATTGTAAGTATCTATTTTTTAAAAATTTTAGAACGTTCAAACTAGATATTTTAATAAGACTTGTATTTTTTCTGTTTCAGATGGAGCGCCGCATTATTATTATTATCATTATTATTTTTATTATTATTTTATTATTATTTTTATTTTTATATTTTTATATTTTATATATATTTTTTTTTTAAACACACACACACACACACATGGATTTATATTAAACATATATTGAATAAATATTATTATTATTATTGTATTAAAAATGTTGATTATTTCTGCGCCTCCTTCTCCCACGTCCATGCATGCCTCGCGCTGTCTCTCTCTCTCCCACATGCATGCGAACGTCATCCTTTTCCCACGCCAATGCGGACGCTATCCTTCTCCTACACGCGTGCATGCCTCGCGCTATCTCTCTCACGCCGCCTTGCGAACGCCGTATCATCCACGTGCATGCTTCGCGCTATCTCTCTCTCTCCCAAGTGCATGCTTCGCGCTATCTCTCTCCCAAGTGCATGCCTCGCGCCATCTCTCTCCAACGTGCATGCAAACGCTATCCTTGTCTTACGCTCATATGGACGCCTCGCGCTATCCTTCTCCCACGCCCATAGAATATCATTAGCGCTATCCTTCTCTTACACATTGCGGACGCCTCGCGCTATCCTTCTCCCACGCCTCCTCGCGGCATCGCGTTCCCTCTTCCCCGCGGGTCCCTCGCCTATCGGTTTCGCCGCGATCCCCCTCTTCCCCGCGGGTCCCTCACCTATCGGTTTCGCCGCGATCCTCCTCTTCCCCGCGGGTCCCTCACCTATCGGTTTCGCCGCGGGTCCCCCTCCCCCTCTCCGCGGACCCCTCGCCTACCGGTTAGGACGCGATTCCCCCGCGTGACGTCATACCCCCCGCGCTGGTTTCCCCTCGCCCCCCCCCCCGTCAGAGGACCTGCGTTAGAACTCTCATTGCTATACTACTGATATACATATAAAAAACAAACCATAAGGACCAAAATTCTTATGAAATGTCCCATGCAGCACCGAAAGATTGCAGAAACGTTGCATAGACCTTGCATTGAAACATTATAATATTGCATAGAAGTTGCGAAATGTTTCTGCAATGTTACTGCAAGCCTGCGGCAATGTTGAAATGTCCGCCCTTAGAAATATTACAATGTAAGATTACAGTAATGTTACGGTGCAATGTATTTGTGATATTGAAATGCGTTGCTACAAACATGCAGAACGCTTCAAATTTGATAGATAAACTTTGAAAATATATAAAGACATTCAAGAGAGATAAGAAAAAAGATTGTAAATTTACGCAATTACAATGAGTTTTTTCTCGTCTCTGTTGGATGTCTTTATATATTCTCAAAGTTTATCTATTAAATTTAAAGCATTTTACATATTAAAAAATTATTATCAAATTTTTCGTTTTATATAGAAATGGAAACTATTAAACAATTTTCTGTTATCTAATTAACATCGCTATTTTATAAATAATTTACAAGTTTAAAAAATTGGTAATAATTAAATAATTTAATTCATAAAAGTTAAAATTTTATTTATATAAATATCAAACTCTATTTTACATCTTAAGTAGACAATAAACGAATAATTTTAACTTTTTCGGACTTATTTGTCCGATTTCTGAACGAACAGTTCAATATCTGAATTCTCTGTATTGGGATCGTATCAAACAAATTATACTGATCAAAATAGTTATTATACCTTTAATCTTACTAGTCGCTCTTTGCAAGCTTTATATAACCATCATGATTAAAACTTAAATGCGGGATGGATAACGCAACGTGTGCCGCATAGCGGTAAACGAACGAATTAGCGATTATCGAAAACTGTTTCTTGTAATGTTTTTGGAATGTGGCTGTAACATTTTCATGAAATATTACAATTATATGTTCCAATAATGTCTCAACAATATTACATTGCAACTTGTAAGATTGTAACATTGCTGCAATGTAATTGCAATGTTCTGTGCTGTATGGGGTGTATTCATTCCAATCATCACATGGCGACGCCTGTTTGATGCAGGCTTGAGTAAGCTGTTTACTTCTTTTCGGCATTTGAAATGTAGATTGCTCAAAGTTAATCCATGCCATTGGTACTGTTATACAGTATACATTGTACAGTAGTACGTAAAACGTCATTCTGAAAAATTATTAGGTGTACAACTTTGCTTCCGCCGTTTTCCTATAGATGGTTTAGCGGTAAGTAGTGTTCGAAATAAATAGATCAAAGACGTCATGCAATAAACTTGGGCATCTGTCAACATAACCCCATAGAAACATTAGTCAATTTGTGTCTGCATCATAAAGTTATTCTCGATTGAAAATGTCAGTTTACGAGCCAAATTCTCGTCATTTGCGGAAGGTTTTAATTTTCTGCTTCAATATGAAGAAATCTGCGGCTGAGGCTCATCGAATGCTTTCAAATACTTATGGTGAGGCCGCTATTAGTGAAAGAACGTGTCGTGAGTGGTTTCAACGCTTCAAGAACGGTGATTTTCACGTCGAAGACCGGCATAGCGGTGGAAGAGAAAAGGTTTTCGAAGATGCAGAATTGGAGGCATTACTTAATGAAGACTCGAGTCAAAGTCAAGAAGAATTGGCACGATCATTGGGAGTGACTCAACAAGCAATTTCAAAACGCCTCAAAGACATGGAAATGATTCAGAAGCAAGGAAATTGGGTGCCATACGAGTTGAAACCGAGAGATGTTGAACGGCGTTTGTTTGCTTGTGAACAGTTGCTTGAAAGGCAAAGACGGAAGGGATTTCTGCATCGCATTGTGACTGGGGACGAAAAATGGGTTCATTACGATAACCCCAAGCGCAGAAAATCATGGGGATATCCCGGCCATGCTTCCACGTCGACGGCCAAACCGAATATTCACGGCTCCAAGGTCATGCTCTGTATTTGGTGAGACCAGCTCGGCGTAGTGTATTATGAGCTGTTAAAATCGACTGAAACAATCACAGGCGATCGTTATCGAACGCAATTAATGCGTTTGAGCCGAGCATTAAAAGACAAACGGCCGCAATACAACGAGAGACACGATAAAGTGATTTTGCAGCATGACAATGCTCGACCCCATGTTGCGAAAGTGGTCAAGACATACTTGGAAACGTTGAAATGGGAAGTCCTACCCCAGCCGCCGTATTCTCCAGACGTTGCTTCCTCTGACTATCACTTGTTTCGATCAATGGCACACGACCTGATTGACTAGCACTTCCGGTCTTATGAAGAAGTAAGATATTGGATCGATTCGTGGATTGCTTCAAAAGATGACCAGTTTTTTCAACGCGGGATTCGTACGCTGCCCGAAAGATGAGAGAAAGTAGTGGCCAGCGATGGACAATACTTTGAATCATAAATGTATAACCAGTTTTTTACAATAAAGCCTCGAATTTCGGAAAAGGAACGGTGGAAACAAAGTTGTACACCTAATATATATATATATATATATATATATATATATATAATTACATATATAAATAGACATACATAGATACATGCATACAAGGTGATTCTAAATAAATGACAAAAATTTTAGATGATTCTTTGTCGAAAATTAAAGTAGTCTTTCATATAAACATATACTACTATATCTCTCTTCAGGAAAGAATATAGAAGTATATGTTTATATTAAAGACCTCTCTTAATTTTTAAAGAATTATCTCCTACAATTTTTCGTACTTATTTAGAATCACCATATATATATATATATATATATATATATATATATATGTATATATCAAAATTAATTATAACGTGTAAAATACATAACAATAAAATAACATAACAACAAGATAAGGTAAATATAGCGAATAGGGGACCCAGCCCCAATGACCTTGACTTTGACATATGTTGTCAAGGACATAATTCTGAGTAACTTTTTCTTCTAATTTAATCGTCGCTCGTTGCTTATTAAAAAGTTATTAACAAAAAAAGTTTGAAATATACCAAAGTACATGCACGGACAGGAAGCACGCGCGCTCGCGCGCGCGCACACACACACACACACGGGGGGTCCAAGGGGGGCCTTTGCCCCCCCCCCGCAACCGCCCCGCCGGTAGGCAGGGTGGACCTCGCTTTACAATGTAGCATGTACTTTGTAAGTTGTAAAGCGGGGTCCACCCTGCCTACCGGCAGGGTGGGTGCGGGAGAGGGGCCGAACGCCCCCCTTGCACCCCCCCTGTGTGTGTGTGGGTGCGCGCGCGCTTCCTGCGCGTGCATGTACTTTGGTATATTTCAAACTTTTTTTGTTAATAACTTTTTAATAAGCAACGAGCGACGATTAAATTAGAAGAAAAAGTTACTCAGAATTATGCCCTTGACAACATATGTCAAGGTCAAGGTCATTGGGGCTGGGTCCCCTATTCGCTATATTTACCCTTATATTTTATTTTTGAACACCCTATATATGTAAAAACTTGTGTTTATTTCAGTTTATATGTGTAGTATACGTAGGACTATTTCTGTAAACTAACTTAAATATCCAGTTTTTCATTGTCAGACTATGTATAAATCTTGATTTTTACAAATTTTTGTTTGTTAATAACTTTTTAATAAGCAACGAGCGACGATTAAATTAGAAGAAAAAGTTATTCAGAATTATGTCCTTGATAACATATGTCAAGGTCAAGGTCATTGGGACTGGGTCCCCTATTCGCTATATTTACCCAAGATAACATACATAAGATAAGATAACATACATGATTGAGCAATGCTTTCTTATTTTAACGATGAATGTAATAATGGCATGCAACACCATGAAGTTACATCTTTAAACGGGAGTTGAACGGCTTTATTCATGATTTCTGTAATTGGCCATATCATTAGATCCGATAAATTTTTAACCACATATATGTCCATATTTTGTGACTCGCAAGGATAGAATGGCAAAGAATTTTTTGTCAAGAATTTTTTCCCAATAATGACGGCTGTTTTTTCTTCGTTATAACAAATATATTCAATAATAACAATTGTTTTATCTTTGAGATAACAACAATTGTTGGGTATCTTGTTTGTCAATGTAAAGTCGCTGAATTAAATCGCACAATAAGCATTGGTACAATTCATTGGAGGAACTTTTGAACATTTCTTTTTTAATATAGGTATATTTGATTTGTTACAATCAGATTGAAAAACTTTATTATAATTTTCCGAAATTCTTTTGTATAATTGCTGTAGTGGTTTATCAGCGTTCCTTAGCTTTTTTTTATTGACGTCATGTAATTCTCGAAAGGAAAGGCAGAAAAATTATCCAGTGGTCCAAACATCAATACGTCTTCATTTATATGAAATAAATTATGCACATTGTAAATGATATTATCGTTGCCATACAACTGTTTAAATATTTCAACAAATTGAATCAGTAGATCTCTACTGTCTTTATTGTTACGGAAGCAATCTGTTGGGTGACACAATACCCGTATTGCACAATTTATTGCATTGAAGTGCAGTAAATTTTCTTCAGATAAAATATTTAGCAGCACAACCGGTCCAAGATACAATACAAATTGCCGCAATTCTGTTGCTTTCCAACGAGCCAATTCATCTAGAGAACGTGGTTTTCGAGCAAACTTCTTAGGTATCCATTTCGACATTGTAATTAACTTTTCCGACAACTCTGCTATTTTTCGTCCACTTAATCTTGATGTTTGATATCCACTTATCCACAATTGCAACAGTTTCTTCATGACTCCTAGACATACTAAGTGCATGTAATCTAAAGGAAACCGTGAAACCATTGGCAGCTGTATAATTGACTCGAAAGGAGATACGCCAGTATGATGATCTTCTTGTGCTCTATTGTTAAAATTTTGATCAGTCCGAAAAGGTGCAGTGGATTCCAAAAATAACATATGATGATTGTAGGAAAATATCTACTATTCTGTGATCGCTATGGAGGTAGAAACGGGTAGTGACTCGGTGAGGTTTCTTTCAATAAATGATATACTCTTATATCACAATCATAACTATATTTCCTTTGGATATTTACATCTATTAAAATAGTCTATGGGGACGTAACGTCGTTGTCCTCCACGTTTTCGAATTTGCGTCGCTTGGTCCTGTTGTGAGGACATGTTGACGTTCGTCTGCGTCCCTTGCGTGCACGTGGCCTTCCGCTCCTCCGTCTGGGTTTCCACGGAGCGGTATTTCGGCGGGTCCCAGGTCGGCAGCCACCACGGTACCTGCCGGTCAGGCGAGGGTTCCCTGAGACGGGGCGTCCTTGGCCGCCCTTGGCCCTTGTCGGATGATGAGAGAGTTATCGGCGAGGTCGGATGGAGCTCCAAGGTCGGCCCGACGTCGGGCACCGGCTCCTGCCTGCGTGCCTCCTCTTTCCGGGGCCTCGTTGGTTCCGCACCCTTGGCTAGTCGGGGGTGTTTCCTCGGAGTACGTCCGGTGTTGGAGCTGCGTCGCTTCTCCGGGAGCCGAGGCAGATAGGGCCAGAGAGGACGCTGCGGATCCTTGGCTTTGATGACGTGGCGCCGGAGTTGGATCGTGGAAGGCCCAGCGAAGGCGACGATGCGCCGGAGCTGGGGCGCGTGACGCCTGGCAAAGGCGAGGATTCGCCGGAACTGGGGCGCGTCGCGCCAGGCAGAGGCGAGGATTCGCCGGAGCTGGGGCGCGCTGCGCCAGGTAACGGCGAGGATCCGCCAGAGCTGCTGCGCAGAGCGCGAGGCCGAGGCGAGGATACGCCGGAGCTGCGGCGAGGGGCGCCCGGCCGAGGCGAGGATACGCCGGAGTTGTGGCGCGGAGCGCCAGGCAACGCCGAAGATGCGTCGGAGCCGGGGCGCGTAACGCCAAGTGAAGGCGTCGGAGCGCCGGAGCTGTGGCGCGGAGCGCCAGGCGACGCCGAGGATGCGTCGGAGCCGGGGCGTGAAACGCCAAGTGAAGGTGTCGGAGCGCCGTAGCTGGGGCGCAAGGCGCCAGGTGGAGGCGACTGTGCGCCGGAGTGTTGGCGCAGAGCGCCAGACAAAGGCAAGGATGTGCCCGGTTTTCTCCTTGTCAGGAGATGTAGAGGTGCCGGCCGGGTGTGTTTCCGCACGCCTATTTCTCCCTTCTGAGGAGAAAGCTTCTTCGCGCTCTTCGTCTTGGCGGCTTGATGATTCTTCCGTGGGATAATCCTGGCGACTAGGCGCCGTGTCGATGCGTAGAAGTAGCGAAATGCGCTAATTACTGGTTGTCTTGACTCCACGGGGAGCCTGCTTATGTTTCCCGTGGGTTGACTTTAGCCCACGGAAAAGCACTCCTGGCGTGTGACGCCTAGCGGAGGTGCCCGGTACTAGCTGTGCGCGGCGTATATGTAGCCGCCTGAGCGTCTTTCGGCTCACGGGTAAGCTAGCTCGGCGCGCGCCGCGCAACGGCGGCGCCCGTACTATCGGCGCGGCCGCTTACGCATTTGTGCGACTAAATTTTCGTCGCCACAATGATTTAAATAGGTGCCTTCTTGCATACATTTTCCACATCCAAAGAATCCGTTGTGCGATTTTGTGCAAGTTACAAATGCTCTTGCAGGGCTATCACAAATTACACTTCTAATTTGTACAAAGTATTTTTTTTCACCGAAAATGAGTCCTGTATTCCGGAGAATATTATATTCGTGGCAAAAAGGTGTTAAAAAATTATCTATAGAAGGTGGTTTTGAATACCCATGATAAGCACTAATTACAAATGGTGGTAATTATGCATATTAAGGTCCCACCCCCGCAGGATAATGATGTTGACATATGTTGTCAAGGTCATGACCCTGATCAACATTCCGAAGGTTTTAGCCGGCGGTCGTTGTTTATTCAAAAGTTATTAACAAATAAAGTTTGAGAAGTATACCACGTAATTTTCGAACAACATGTATAAAAGAATAGTGAGTTTGACCTTGACATAACGAAACTCGTGTTGTAAAGTATATGCGTGAACGCAGTGGGTTCCGCCCTCCTACGGGGGGCCCCACTTCCGGAAGATATAACCTAACCCAAACCAAATTTTGGTTTTAAATCAGAAATAGGTTTGGGTTAGGTTATATCTTCCGGAAGTGGAGCCCCCCCGTAGGAGGGGCGGAACCTACTGCGTGCACGCATATACTTTACAACACGAGTTTCGTTATGTCAAGGTCAAACTCACTATTCTTTTATACATGTTGTTCGAAAATTACGTGTATACTTTTCAAAATTTATTTGTTAATAACTTTTGAATAAACAACGACCGCCGGCTAAAATCTTCGGAATGTTGATCAGGGTCATGACCTTGACAACATATGTCAACATCACTATCCTGCGGGGGTGTGGTCTTAATATGCATAATTACCCAAATGGTGTAAATGCCTTGTCATCATGTTGAATTTTGTCCAATATTGGCCAAATTTGGCTTTTACTGCTTTTTGATATTGGCAGTCCATCAATATTCACATCTATCATAATAACTTCGTTTTCCACTGTGAACTTTGTACGTGTCAATTGTTCAATTATTGCTTTTTCCAAACCATAATGAAAAAAACTTCTATTATCTGCCCATATCTCTATAATACTATTTCTCGGTGTATTTAACAGTGTTCTTGCATCTTTTGGTAGATCGCTGTGACCACATGTACGTAATTTATTTAACAGTTCTGACATAGCAGCATGAGTAATATTATGTTTTAATTTCCAAGAACATAACCAATTCGAAAATTCTGAAATTTCATGAGTATTTTTCCGGTATTCTCTTCATGTTCCTGTTCAACAATTACATGAACGTCAGAAGTTGGAATATCGGTAGAAAGTACATTAAAACCATTATCTAAATTAGAATCATCAGATAAGGTACATTCTCTTGTAGGCACATTCATATCAGCTATCGACTCTAAGTTGACTCCTGTACTGATTGTAGGTCTATCGACATGATATATAATTGACTGATCATATTATGATCTTTCATAAGCTTTAAGACGCCGATTTTTTTGCCGCAAAGATAATTCCCGAAAACTTTTCGGCATCTGTTAATAATAAATTATTACATGAATACATATAAGATATTTAAATTTATTTATTTATTTATTTTATTTATTATTTTATTTATTATTTTATTTATGTATTGCAATATTATATATAGAGATTTAAATAATTTATAAATTTTATCAGAGATATTCTTCTTTGTAAGTAGCTTATTATTAATTGTATGTAATTATTTATTATTAAATGTATGTATTATTTTTTATTCTTCAAGTTATTTATCATTCTTATATATAAATGACCAATTGCAGAAAAATTAACCGATTCAATACAATTTTACATCTAATTTTTAAATTTTTAGAATAATTTCTTGTTATTTTAAAGAGTTTTTCGATTTTATACCCAATTTCTTTATTTAATAAATGTTCTTGCTTTTAAAAACAATTCTCAATATACAAATTTTTGATTAAAAAAATTTTTTTTTCTGATAAAAATATTTTTGTTTTTCATCTAAATATTTTACATATTTAAAATCAAAAGTGATTATTTTCATTATCCTTTTTTCGAAGGTAAACATCTGTAAAGATGCAACACTGACTCAATTTATGACAAGAATTATTGAAATAAAAAAAAATTTTTATTCTACTAAGTCTTATTATAAACCGCATGATTTTATAATTTAACTTTATTTAATAAACAAGATCAGAATAAACACTTATATCTTTTTTCATTATAATTATGTACCAAATTCACTTCTAAAGTTATATTTATGTGTAATATAATATTTTCTTTTGGTATCAATTATATGTATACATAATTTTCTTTTGCGTAATGGAATATAAGAGGAACATATATGCCCCTCGCAAATTAAGTTAATAATAATAATTGATCATTATGATAAAACTCACTTTGCTTGAGATAGATTCAGATCTTCCCTTTTCCCGGACAGCTTTGGTCTTACTTTTTTTCTCAATAATCGCTGCAATAGAAAAAATGCAATTTTAATTACAAATTAGTTTAGATGAACAATATAGTAATGGAGTATAACAGGAATATATATGTCTCCTGCAAATTAAGTTAAAAAAGGAACTATCTTAATACACAAATCTAAATAAATAAATCTTGAATTACAAATCAAATAAAGAACATCAATCTAATAAATTAATTCAATACAATAAATGCAAATAATATAAATCTCAAAGTTTTTCTGGTAAATGTTCAGATTAACTTACACCTCACGGATCGTTTTCATTTTTAAATATATTATACAGGGCACGTTCCTAAGTAACACGCACTTTGAATTTTGTGACGCTCTCTTCTGGTTTTAGAGATATGCGATTTTGAAGTATCATAATTTTCGCATATGTTTCTATGATCTTTTCACTATATCTTACTTGCGTGTTTATATTTTTTTGTTTACATTTGCGTCACTATCAGTATATTTTTGCTAAGAAAATGGCAGATGTATATCCTTTTACAAATGATTTATAAAATAAATATCATTTAATAAGATATAAAAAATTATATATTATACTTTCCCACAATTGCTATTCCACACAAAGCGAGGTTCAACGCAAACCTATGTGTCTAGTTTTTGATAGTGGAGCTCCCCCGCAGGGGGGCGGAACATACTGTCTCATGCATATACTTTTTAATGCAAAATAAGGTATCACATGGGTTTACAACTTTCCATTTTATATTTACGCATTAAAAAGTATATGCGTAGAGACAGTATGTTCCGCCCCCCCCCTGCGGGGGGCTCCACTATTAAAAAACTAGACACATAGGTTTGCGTTGAACCTCGCTTCGCGTGGAAAATGGAAAAATTCAAGGAGCTTCGTTTCCAGAAATGTAAACAAACACTTTTTCCACGTCTGCTTTACACAAATACAACGTAAACAAACTTTATTTTTTCTTATTTCATAACAGAAAAAGCATTAAAACTGTGAAACTTTAAAATTGCATATTTCTGGAACCAGAAGAGAGCGCCACAAAATTCAAAGTGCGCATTACTTAGGAATGTGTCCTCTATAATATATGTGAAAATGAAAACGATCCGTGAGGTGTAAGTTAATCTGAACATTTACCATTACTTTGTTTTAGACAGATTCGGATCCTCTTTTTTCCTAGACAGCTTTGGTCTTACTTTTTTTCTCAATTATCGCTGCAATAGAAAAAATGCAATTTTAATTACAAATTAGTTTAAATGAACATTATACTAGCATTGATCTTTTCGACACTACATTGAACAACGTAGTGGCATGTGCTGTCTGAATGATCCACGCACTAATGATTTCGAAAGATATATAGAAAAAATATCTTATAGCTCATGACATTCCCAGGTAGCAAGGTGTCGTCATTATAACGTTATTTTTAAGTCACTGATTACGTCAAAATCACCTTTAGAATGACGTAAAAGTGACGGTAAAATGACGGTCCTAAGTCACAGACCATTGACGTCATATCTATGACGACAAAATGACGACATTTCTCAAATATAAGATGACGTATATACGACATATAAAATTGGTGAATTTTTTGGTCACTTTTCAAAAGTTACCGCAATACAAATTCATTAAATTTTTAAATCTTTATCAAATAGAATAATAAACACAGAATATATATTATAGAATATACAAATGGAATTACAAATGTAATAAATATAATGTTATATATATACATACATACATGCATACATACATACATACATACATACATATACATACATACATACATATATATATGTTTGTATATTCTATAATATATATTCTGTGTTTATTATTCTATTTGATAAAGATTTAAAAATTTAATGAATTTGTACTGCGGTAAATATATATATATATAAATTCCTTATTATTCTATATAATAGAAATAGATCAAAAAATAGAAAGAAAATCAGTAAATTTGTTAAAGCGTAACTTTTATTTCTTTTCTAAAGGAAATATTAATTATATATACAAAATAGAAAAATCAATGCTGTTATAAATTTATTAAAATACAAGGAGAATATACAAAAGAAAAAATCACTTAACATATATTATATTATAGACTAGAGAATAAAATGACTAATATAACTTCAATTACTGGAAAATTTGTAACGGTTCACCTTTCCCGTACGCCGCGGATCAAGGCTCGCCGGTGCCAGGATTCGGGAGAAGGGGGAAACTCCAACTTACTTTACCTCGGTATAAGCGGTTAAACAATTAGGTTTATTCAAGCGATTATCAAAGTCTAACACTGAGCTATATTATATGTTTACGCTTGTGTGTGTATCCCCACCAGTACGGAATCGTGTTGCTCGCGTCTCAATTCTGGCATCACTGCGGTGGGCCCGAGACACGGGTGTGGAAGTTTAGGGGCGCCATAGGCGCCGAGCCTCAGAATTGCGGGCGGCTGGTCGGCCCGCGAGGCTGGTAACGTATCGTTACAAATTAAATTTAAGTTTTTGATAAATTTCAAGAGCAGGTTGATTTAGTTTTTAAATAATTATTCTATTAATTTATTAGCATATTTATTCTCTATTAACTTATTGTTTTTTTTATTTAATAAAAATTATCGCAAACATTATTGCACATTGTAGTAAAATATAATGTAAATAAAATTCCTAACAAAGAAATTAAAACAATATTATTTTATTTTTTCACTTAACTGGTTCTTGTGTCAAACTGTTTTTTTTATTTTAATGAAAAAAAACTTTTTTATATATAAAAACTATTTGTAAATATCATTATTACACAGCTTGTTAGACACCATAAAATAAAACTTGCAATAAAAAATGAAAACAAAATTAGAAAACTAAAATTATATATATATATATATATATATATATATATATATATATTTACATATGTATTATACCAGTTATATATATATTTACATATGTATTATATCAGTTATATATATATATTTACATATGTATTATATCAGTTATATATATATTTACATATGTGTTATACCAGTTAAGCATTGCTATGAATAATCGGAAAGTATACACATTTATTTTGTAAAGAAAGTATTATAACTTTAGCCATAATGTCAATTGGCCAAACCTCTAAATTTAATGATAATGTATTTAGAACATAAATATTTAACAATTTTGAATCTATCGGGTAATTATAGAAGGAATTATGAGATTGGAATTGTTTTCCTAGCAAAAATGTTTTATTTTCTGAATTTGTAATGATATTGTCAATACGAATAACTTAATTTTCTTTTGTAAGTAAATATGAATCTGGCAAAGAATAGCTACTTATATAAAATATACATTTTTTATAAACTAATTTTTTATATTGTTTACAAATTCTCAATCCAGAAAGCAAAGAACCTGTCGTATGTTGCATAAAATGTATTAACGATCTTTCTCTATTAATCTGTACATCTGAAAATGAAATTTCATGTAGTCTGCGACAAATTTGTTGAAGTGGTTTATGCGGTGATCTAACTAAAGCTTTAATCTCACCAAAATAATTTTCAAACGGAAATGCGGAAAAGGAGTCCAAAGGACCATATTTCTCAACTTCATCAGATAAATGACAGAGTGCATGCACATTGTATACAATAAATTCGACACTATAAATTTTTTTACTATGACTTATAAAGATATTTAACAAATTTCGTGTAAAATCAAGACTAAATTTTGATATTAATTTTTTAGATAAAAGTATTGTTATTGCACAATTCAATAATAAAAAATGTTCATATACAGCTAAATCAAGTATATCTTTCAAAATAAGTGGACCGAAGTATATTAAAAAAGTTCTAAATTCGGTAGCTTTCCAACGTTGCAGTTCAAGTAAACTACGAGGTTTCCTGTTAAATTCTACAGTTACAAATGGCCTTAACGAAATTACATGATCAGACATTAAATTTTTAAAACGATTGTGCAATTTTACTTTAATGTTAGCACTCCGACTAATTCCCACCCATAAACATAACATTTTCCTTACAACTCCTAAGCATACATTATGCATGTAATCAATTGGAAAAAAAGAAATCATTCCAATTTCTAACTTTAATAATGGTGAAATACCTATGTGATGTGTTTCATCTTCTTGAAGAAAAAAAGATATATCTGTTCGATGTCTTGCATTTCCCTGCCGAAAATGGTCGATTAAAACCGATTAAAACATAATCCGTTTTAATCGGTTTTAATCGGTTTTAATCGGTTAAATCCGCGCCCGGATTAAAAAGTAATCGATTTTAATTCCGAACGAACTATAATCGGTTTTAATATCGCTTTCGCGGATTATTTCCAATCTAAAATCATTACATTCTAATCCATATTGTTGGCAATCCAAATAAACACGAATAATCGAATGGATATTGTGGCTGCCGTAGGTCGTCACATTAAGCACAATCCGCGATACAATAGTGCGATCCGCAACTTGGCGGCCCACGCGCTCGCGCGTCCGCGCGTAGTTCCGGGCGGCGCCGCTACGCGGCGAAGGTCGAGCGAGCCAACCTGGAAGTAGAAAGCGGTCAAGCGGGGATATAAGGACCCTCTGCGGAGAATTCGTATATTTGTTTTTAACAACTGAGTTTCAATTGCAGAAACACCGATTCAATAATTAATTGTGACTCATGATAACAGCAAATCCGACTTCACACTACATAAAATCAATTTACTTTCCATCTGCGAAATGATAAAATTTTTTATTAAAAGGGATTATTTTTACTTATGGATTGACTATGATAAATTCCAATTCAATTGCATTAAAACAGGTTTAACTATAACTTTATGAAATCGTATAATTTTGCATTGAGGTGGAGATATATCATCCAACATTAACCTCGCCTGAAGCGTACTAAATTCGATTTGACTATTTTCAATCGGTTTTAGTACCGCATTTTCGGTGCAGAAATCCCGATCGATTCGGATTACATTTTTTTAAATCCGTTTTAATCGACCATTTTCGGCAGGGTTGTTCCTGGATATGTTACTCGACCATGAAATTCACCATTTTCTATACATTTATTGCATGCATGGTATCCTCCGTGTGATTTAATACATTTTATATATGCTTTCGCAGGTGCATCACATATAAAACTATGAATTTTAATTATATATATTTTATTATTAAAATTAAACCCATTTCGTAATAAATCAAAAAGTTCATCAATAAAATCATTTAAGTATTCATCAAGAGGCTTCGGTTTAGCAGTTCCACAAAATAAACCTACAATAAATGGTTTGCTTTCAAAATTTTTTACCAAACATGAAATTGGCTAGATCTGGATATTACTACTAGAAAATAAAGGTACACCGTCAATATTAAAACTTAATTCAACTATATCATTTAAAAAATATCTTGTTGGAGAAATAACATTTTTTAATCCAGATTTTAAACCGATATGACAATATTCACCATTTTCTAATGTTTCAATAGCTATAGAAATTGATGTTTTTAGTAAAGTTCTACTATCTAAAGGCAACTCAGGATGTAATGGAGTAAGAATTTGTAAAAGATTATTGACAGCAACATGAGGTATTTGGAACTTTAAGAGGATGCCGGAGCGACGGGCGAACTTCGACGGGTTAGCGCCCTCATCTAAACGTAACTAAAAGTGTCGGTATATTACCAACGCTTTATAGTTACATTACCGATATCATTATGTAGAGTAATTGTCAAGGATATGTGCATACTTTGGAAAAAGCAATAAAATACAAGCTTTTCGCATTGTGTTAAATATGTAGAGACAGAAAATATGTTGGATTTCTACTCTATTTCTGTTCTATCGTCTCGTAGAAGCAACGACTTTACACAGATATCTGTTTGTGTCGTGTACATATTTTGAATACAAATCTATAATATTACTCATATTATCTCTTTTGATTTTATCATAATGTAGATATATACATCATATAGATGTAACATATATATATATATATATATATATATATATATATATATATATATGTTACATCTATGTTATATGGCATATACAGGGTGGTCCTCGTAACGGTCGCCATGATTTTTAAGGCACTTACAATAATCTGACATAAAAAAGTCATAAACAGAAATTTATCAGTTTCTAATCGGCAACAAATTGCAATAATAAAAATTGACCAAACATTTTTTTTTCCATAAAAAAGCAAGGTCACCTTCAATTTTTTAAATGGAACTGCCTTTTTTTATTGCATATTCTTGTAGCTTATCTCGAGAGCTTTTCAAAACACTATAATAAAGTATTTTTTCATTAAGTACTTTTTGAGTTATTTTATATTTTATTCTGACATATTTTGATATAAAAAATAAAAATATCTCGTAAAATATTTAGTTTTCGATAATCTTACCGTAATACTTTTATGTACAGAATAATGAGACAAATCAATTAGTAAAAAAAAAATAATTGTTTTTAAGAAAAAGTATGTAATTATTTATAATGTATTTTTTTAAACAATTATTCGTTTTTTTTTTTAAACTAATTGATTTGTCTCATTATTCTGTACATAAAAGTGTTACGGTAAGATTATCGAAAACTAAATATTTTACTTAAATATTTTAATGTTTGGTCAATTTTTATTATTGCAATTTGTTGCCGATTAGGAAATGATAAATTTCTGTTTATGACTTTTTTATGTCAGATTATTGTAAGTGCCTTAAAAATCGTGGCGACCGTTACGAGGACCACCCTGTATATATATATATATATATATATATATATATATATATATATATATATATGTTACATCTATGTTATATGGCATATATATATATATATATATATGATACATATACCCAGCAAACATCGAATATATCTGCTATATAACATAGATGTAACATGTGCACTTATTATGTACATGTTATATGTGTATAACAATCATATCTTGGTTTGCTGGGTTACAATTTATGCAGTACAGTTCGAGAAAATTGAACTAAAATATATTATATATGGATGTAAATATATTATACATATAATTTTGAATACGATGATAAATCTTTATCATCGACAGTATATCGGTATAATCGATATGATTGAGGACTAATGAGTAATATATAAACTTCTTCACTATAAATGTGAATGTTTATATATTCTTATGACATAAGTATGCACATATTAAAATTACATTTATATAAATATTAATATAAATATTTATAAATGCAAACACATAAATTCTCTGTCCGCAAAACGTTGCAACAAAATTTTATGATTGTTACAATATTTTGGATATTTATAATATAGAAAGGGCTCCTCCATCGCCCATTTTTGTGAGAACGCAACCAAAATATTTTATTTATTATTTTCATATCTGCGATTATAATTTGCAAGCGAGATTGAGGCATCTTTTTTCTGGCCAATATTGTTACGAGTATCAGGATAGATTTTTTTTAATCATAATTTATTATCATTTTAAAAAAGGCAGCAGTTTATTGCTTGCTATAATATTACAAGACCGTTTCCTTATACTCTTTACATCCTTGGAGTATTTTTTCTCATAAGGATTGCCTCCTAATAACGAAGATGTATATATTTTTTCTCTTTAGCTACCAACTTGTATATACACAGCCTGATAGACTATTATATACGCGAAATTTGGTGACATCAAAGAAAGAAAAAATACATCGCCAGTAATCACAATAATAATTCCTTCCAATAATTTGTAAGCTTTTATTACTATATATGATTGGTTGCAATCTGTTTAATAAAGAACCCGAGAAATGTCTGGTTTCGGGGGTGTCGGGCAGAACAGTCAATGAATTATACACAAAGAAATATGAGCCGCACTTCCCAATTATTCGAGCGATGATATCACGCTTTATTCGTATAATTACACTAATTCTTATTATTCTAGGATCATATGCAATAGTTTTATAGTTTGTAATTGAGAAAAACCGAGGAATCCGCCGAGGAATTCGAGAGAGGTTGCAAGAGAATATTACGTTGATTTACGACGTACCGCGTGCTTCACACGATAACTGCGTACAATGCCCCGGTGTCCCGAGACGGGATAGCACACACCGCGCGCGAATGACTCTTTCACTTGATGCGGATAATTTCCGGGAGATGACAATGACCGTTTGAGACAACCGTAATAGAGTTCACTTGAGCAGAGCCACGAGAATCTAAACCGAATATTCAGAGAGCGTAAAACTGTTCTAAAAAACGTGCATCACGATAGACCGATACTCACAGAATGATCGAGGATTTCCGGAAGGGTCGATATCGACGCAGGAGCGCGGATAAGGTCCTGAGAGCGTGCTTATGATTGGGTGATAACATTGCGCGAGACTAGTTAGATTGATAGGACAGGCTGCGGGATTGGGTCACGGCCGCGTACAAGAGGAAAAAGGAAGAGAGAGAGAGAATGCTAGAGAGAAGGACTAGAGTAAGTGAGATGCCGGTACAAAGATTGAGAAAAGGGAGCGATATTTCCTGAACACAATCATATGAAGGAATACCAGATATTACACACTTAGTCTTTCAAAAACGGAAGTTTCTTTAAATTTCTTCTGGAATAACTTTTTTAATAACCAGAATATTCATGCACAAACTGCATATGATATGAGATATTTTTTAAAGCAACTAGAACACGAATAAAAATCGCCTCTGGAATAAAATATTTTTTTAATAACCAGAGCGCACATGCAAACCGCTTCTGGAATAAAATATTTTTTAAAACAACCAGCACACGAATAAAAATCGCCTCTGGGATAAAATGTTATTTTTTTAATAACCAGAGCACACATTCAAATCGCATCTAGTGTGAAATATTTCTTAAAACAACCAGCTCACGATTAAAAATCGCCTCTGGGACAAAATGTTATTTTTTTAATAACCAGAGCACACATTCAAATCGCATCTAGTGTGAAATATTTCTTAAAACAACCAGCTCACGATTAAAAATCGCCTCTGGGACAAAATTTTATTTTTTTAATAACCAGAGCACACATTCAAATCGCATCTAGTGTGAAATATTTCTTAAAACAAGCAGCTCACGATTAAAAATCGCCTCTGGAATAAAATGTTATTTTTTTAATAACCAGAGCGCACATGCAAAACGTTTTTGGTGGGAAATATTTCGTTCGACAACCAGTTCACGAATTGATCGCTTCTGGGATATATTCTTCAACCAAGGCGCACATGCAAAACGCATTTGGTGGGAAATATTTCTTTCGACAACCAATTCACGAATTGATCGTCTCTGGCTAACTAACTACTGTGATACAACTACTATTGCAAAATAAATATAATCAATTTTAAGTGAAATATACAAATAAGCAAGAGATTAATGATATTTTAATAAATTTAAAGTTACTATTACATATACACAAACATATACACACAGATAATATATAACATACATATAGTATGCTCGGATAAGAAAGAGATGGACAGAGAAGAATGGGCAAAGAGAGAAAGAAGATATGAGTGTAACTGAGCAAGTGTGTACAAGTGCCAAAAGTAAGAAAAAAAAGGAAATAGTTATATCTTTCTCCGTAGCAATACTTTATGCTCACTAATGTTTAGTGACTGATGTGAATTATCAATCGATATATCGTTTTACAGCCATTCCCTCGCTTACTCATTCCTATTCTCTCTCTCTCTCTCTCTCTCTCTCTCTCTTCCTCTTTCTTTTTTTGCCCATATCTGTCCATTTATTTATAACAAAAATACTATATGAGTATTAAATACTATGTGCATCATATATAATGTGTATGTTTATGTGTATAGAGTAGTCATTCTAAATTCTATTTGAAGATCAATTTTGTTATAATCTTTTATACAAAAGTCTTTATGTTGTTTTCTATTTAGGAATTGTTTTAAAGATATAATTAAAAAAAAAAAAAATTTGGAATATTATATTTTTATATAATATTACATTATTATATTTATATTTTTGTGTAGACTGCACGGAAATAAAATTAAATAATATCTAGCAACATATTAGTATATAGTATACATTAAAACAATTCCTTCTAAAATTATGGTATATAAATATACTAATCTTTTGACCCTTATTCTTTTTAAAGAAAGTCTGCGGGCAAAGAGGGGCAAGCATCTCTCGAAAATTTTCGAATATTTTTGTCCCATTATGTGGACACACTATTAAAACCACACTACAAAAACACAACATTCGTTTTTTAAATTCAACGCGTTATAACGCGTTATAACAGTTGAGCGTACTTTTGCGGTAATCTCTTGTTACGCGTATGTACACAACACGCGCGACTGAGACTGAGTATCTGCCGCGCACTGATATGATCGCGTGTGCCTGCCTGCATGCGTGTGTGCATGGTACAGTCGACTTATTCCCCGATACATACATATATACTTACATACATGCATGCTACAAATATCGCGTAATAATAAAAACAAATGCGCATCTTTATAAACAAATATTCTCTAACCAAATAAAAAAATTATTTTCATATTGATTAAAATTAATTCGATACATAAAACCATTATTTATAAATATTTTACGACAAAAATTAAATTTCTAAATTTTTGCTTTGGAAAAAGTTTATTTTCTATAAATATAGGCAAGCTTATATAAATATGCGGTAAATATGCATATTAGGTTACACCTCACCGATGCCTTTGACCTTGACATATGTTGTCAAGGACATAACCCTGAGTAACTTTTCCTTATAACTTAACCGGCGGTCTTTTATAGTTTCTGAGATATTTAAAGTTAACATTTGGGTAATAATATAGAGACAGAGAGACAGTCCGCCCCACAATTGTTGCATGGATGAGAAAGTATATGCGTGGACGCAGTGAGTTCCGCCCCCCCCCCCCCCCCCTACAGGGGGGCACCACTTCCGGAAGATATAACCTAACCCAAACCTATTTCTGATTTATAACTAATATTTGGTTTGGGTTAGGTTATATCTTCCGGAAGTAGAGCCCCCCTGTAGGGGGGGGGGGGGGGGGCGGAACCCACTGTGTGCACGCATATACTTTACAAAACAAAGCGAAGTTCGCCCCACAATTGTTGTGTGGATGGGAAAGTATATGCGTGAACGCAGTGGGCTCCATTATAAAAAACTAGACACATAGGTTTGCGTTGAACCTCGCTTTGCGTGGAAAGTAAAACAACCCAAAGAGCTTCGTCTCTGGAAATGTAAAGAAACACTTTTTTCACGTCACATCTACATAAATACAATGTAAACAACCTTTATTTTTCTTTATTTTATAATAGAAAAATCATTAAAATTGTGAAATCATAACATTAAATATCTCAGAAACTATAAGAGACCGCCGGTTAAGTTATAAAGAAAAGTTACTCAGGATCATGTCCTTGACAACATATGTCAAGGTCAAAGTCATCGATGAGGTGTAACCTAATATGCATATTTACCAAATATGCAAATGTTTGGTAACATAAGAGGATAAAATATATCAAATTTTCTTTTCTAATTTATAAATTACTAAATATAACTATAAATAATAATAAATTGTCATAAAGATTATATGTATATATATATACAGGGTGGTCCTCGTAACGGTCGCCACGATTTTTAAGGCACTTACAATAATCTGACATAAAAAAGTCATAAACAGAAATTTATCAGTTTCTAACCGGCAACAAATTGCAATAATAAAAATTGACCAAACATTTTTTTTTCCATAAAAAAGCAAGGTCACCTTCAATTTTTTAAATGGAACTGCTTACTTTTTATTGCACATTTTTGTAGCTTATCTCGAGAGCTTTTCAAAACACTAGAATAAAGTATTTTTTCATTAAGTACTTTTTGAGTTATTTTATATCTTAATCTGACATATTTTGATATAAAAAATAAAATATCTCGTAAAATATTTAGTTTTCGATAATCTTACCGTAATACTTTTATGTTCAGAATAATGAGACAAATCAATTAGTGTAAAGAGAAAAACAAATAATTGTTTAAAAAAATACATTATAAATAATTACATTTTTCTTAAAAACAATTATTTTTTTTTTACTAATTGATTTGTCTCATTATTCTGTACATAAAAGTGTTACGGTAAGATTATCGAAAACTAAATATTTTACGAGATATTTTATTTTTTATATCAAAATATGTCAGAATAAAATATAAAATAACTCAAAAAGTACTTAATGAAAAAATACTTTATTATAGTGTTTTGAAAAGCTCTCGAGATAAGCTACAACAATATGCAATAAAAAGTAGGCAGTTCCATTTAAAAAATTGAAGGTGACCTTGCTTTTTTATGGAAAAAAAAATGTTTGGTCAATTTTTATTATTGCAATTTGTTGCCGATTAGGAAATGATAAATTTCTGTTTATGACTTTTTTATGTCAGATTATTGTAAGTGCCTTAAAAATCGTGGCGACCGTTACGAGGACCACCCTGTATACAGGGTGTCCCATAATTCGCGGATCACCCGCCATGTGCAGGTAGAGCACATGAAACCGAGAAGAAAAGTCCTTTACCATTTTGCGATTTTCGTAATAATTATTAAGAAATTAATTTAAAAAGATGGGCCATTCACAAGCGCGCGGCGAGAAAAGACTTCCTACTCAGGCGTTGCTAGGTGCGCGGCGAAGCGGTGGGAGGGGCGCTGTATACGGCTACGTACGAGCGAACGCTGAAGCCACGCATTTCGAACTATTCTCTCTCTCTCTCTTTCTCTCTCACTCTCTTCTCGCCGCGCGCTTGTGATTGGACCATCTTTTTAAATTAATTTCTTAATAATTATTACGAAAATCGCAAAATGGTAAAGGACTTTTCTTCTCGGTTTCATGTGCTCTACCTGCACATGGCGGGTGATCCGCGAATTATGGGACACCCTGTATATATATCATGCTCCTCGCATATTCGTTTACGCGTTCATTCACACTGCTCTCTCTCTCTCTCTCTCTCTCTCTCTCTCTCTTTCTCTTTCTCTGTTCGTTCTTTATTGAATTCTTTCTTTTCCATTATTATATTCTCTTATTTATTCGACTTTTATTCTTTTTATTTTCGTCTTCCTACATAATAATAATAATTAATTTAATCATTAATTTATTCATCTTTATTTTATAGAGTATAAATGAGATATTGTGTATCTCATAAATAGAAAAAGTATTTAATTATGTGTATTTTTGTATGTACATGTGTTGTATTTAATTATAGTTAAATAGAAAAAGAAAATAACTTATTGTTGTGTATCTCATTTATGCTTTATAAAATATAAATAAATAAATAAATTTATTTATTTTCATGTAGGGAAACGAGAATAGAAAGAATAAAAGTTGAGCAAATAAAAGAATATAATAATGGAAATAAAAGAATACAATAATGAACGAGCAGAGAAAGAGAGAGAGAGAGAGAACGAATGAGGAGCAAGCGAGATAGCTAACATGAAAGACTTCCGAAGTTTCGCTCGCGAGGCTCGCTTTATCTATAATCTCTCGCGTTATATATCGTTACTGTAAAATTTTTGTTTTTCGCGCTTATTGATCCGAAAATAATTACAATGAATTAATGATATTTTACCGATTAAAATGATACCAAACACGATATAAATCGGATAATTTTTAATCAATTATGTAATTAAAATTATGATTACTTATTTCATTAAAAATAATTCGATTTATGTCATTTTTAGTGTCATTTTAATCGCAAAAATGTTATTAATCCATTACAATTATTTTCAGATATATAAAATGCGAAATACAGAAATTTTATTTTCTATAATAAGATGACATATATGCGTCAAAGATTACAGATAAAGGGAGCCTGGCGAGCGAGATTTCGGAACTCTTTGATGTTTGTCATCTCGCTTGCTCCTTCATTCTTTCTTGCTCTTGCTTTTGTCGATTTTATAGCATCGGGGATCTTTCCTTATGTACAAAATATAAACATGTTATAAAATAAAAACTGAAACTTACATTTTGGATTTTATTAGTATGAATATAAATATAATGGATTAATAAGATTCTTGCGATTAAAATGATAGCAAACATGACATAAATTGAATTATTTTTAATCAATTATGTAATTATGATTACTTATTTCATTAAAAATTATACGATTTATGTCGTGTTTAATATCATTTTTATCGCAAGAATCTCATTAATCCATTATAATTATATTCATACTAATAACATCCAAAATGTAAGTTTCAGTTTTTATTTTATAAAATGTTTATATTTTGTACATAAGGAAAGATCCCCGATGCTGAAGAATCGACAAAAGCGAGAGCAAGAAAGAATGAAGGAGCAAGCGAGATGACAAACATCAAAGAGTTCCGAAGTCTCGCTCGCCAGGCTCCCTTTATCTGTAATCTTTGACGTATATATGTCATCTTATTATAGAAAATAAAATCTCTGTATTTCGCATTTTATATATTTGAAAATAATTGTAATGGATTAATAACATTTTTGCGATTAAAATGACACTAAATATGACATAAATCGGATTATTTTTAATGAAATAAGTAATCATAATTTTAATTACATAATTGATTAAAAATTATCCGATTTATATCGTGTTTGGTATCATTTTAATCGGTAAAATATCATTAATTCATTGTAATTATTTTCGGATCAATAAGCGCGAAAAACAAAAATTTTACAGTTACGATATATAACGCGAGAGATTATAGATAAAGCGAGCCTCGCGAGCGAAACTTCGGAAATCTTTCATGTTAGCTATCTCGCTTGCTCCTCATTCGCTCTCTCTCTCTCTCTCTCTTTCTCTGCTCGTTCATTATTGTATTCTTTTATTCCCATTATTATATTCTTTTATTTGCTCAACTTTTATTCTTTCTATTCTCGTCTCCCTACATGAAAATAAATAAATTTATTTATTTATTTATATTTTATAAAGCATAAATGAGATACACAACAATAAGTTATTTTCTTTTTCTATTTAACTATAATTAAATACAACACATGTACATACAAAAATACACATAATTAAATACTTTTTCTATTTATAAGATACACAATATCTCATTTATACTCTATAAAATAAAGATGAATAAATTAATAATTATTATTATGTAGGAAGACGAGAATAAAAAGAATAAAAGCCGAATAAATAAAAGAATATAATAATGGGAAAGAAAGAATATAATAAAGAACGAGCAGAGAGAGAGAGAGAGAGAGAGAGAGAGAAGCGCGAGTGAACGCGTAAGTGAATATGCGAGGAGCATGAAGCTAAGCGATACGTAGCACATAGCGAGCGAGCGATTAGAAAGAGACAGAGCGTATGATCGAGAGAGAAAAGATACTGCAATAATGTTAGTGCGTACATGTATATTACTCTCACACGCATGAAAGAGACAAAGGTAGTACGATTATGTCTGTCCTTGTCATGTAAGATTGCAGCTCCGTCTATCGCGACATCACGCAACTAATCTACTGATCTGTTTTACTCTTGAGCCTCGATCTCGCACACACATATATGCACGAAATTTTTATAAACCAAGATCTTTTTTACTAGGCTTCTAAATACATTTTTAAACGTTCACTTATATTCTTTCATGCATTTCCGAGTGGGAACCTATCTTATTTTGTACGTACAAACTGCACAACTTTTATATTAAGCAAATATTGTTACGACCTGACGCAAGAAGCCGATAAGAAAACTGTGATTTTTTAACTTTTCTTCGTTTTTAACATAACAGCGCAAGGTTCCCACTTTGTTGATGTATATACTTTAATCGTGGAAAAGGATTTCTCATTTCATGTAACCAATAAAAAAATTTCGGTGTACAAAAATATAATTATTATGGCCGATAAAACAGGACAGTCCGGCATCCTCTTAAGATCCATTGTGTTAATGATGTTTTTAAATTTAAAACGTGTATGCTTTCAGATTCTGAATTATCTGTTACAGATTGAGAATTGTTAAAATCAACAGAACATTCATCTGATATAATAACTGAGTTATCAGACATATAACCATTACTATTAAATGTATTTCCTACATCTAGAAGTATGTTAACATTACTGTTATTGTTCGGGAGTCGACCTCGACGAGATCGCCCGAAACTGAGAGAAACGCTCAGAGATGAGCGAGAAGCGGTGTGTAACGCGAATCCGTAGATCCGCTGGAGGATAAGGAGATTGAGAAATGAGTCAAGTGCAGATGTTAAGAAATGTTCTTTTTTATTTTGAATAATAGGAGCGAGCGACGGCACGTATTCCGCGATTCCGACGGAGATCTTCAAATGTCCTGTTAATGTTTGCCCTTTTTCGCGGTTCGGAAATCTTGATTAAGAGCTTCTTGCTAGAAACTCTCGCGAGAGCGGAAATCTTGCACGCGAACGCCGGGTGTTGCTTGGCGCGAGGCAGAGGACATTCGCGGAACGGTTAACGCGCGTCGACTCTCGGACTCCACACTCTTAACACATAACTTTCACGATGTCTTAGCACTAACTGAATGAATAATACAGTTTGAGATATGACCGAATTGACCGCCGCGAGAATATGAATGCAATTGTATGGCGAGACAATTCGGACCGATTTGAGACGAGTAAGCCTACTGCGTACGCGACACGAGCGAGAATAAGACACGGAAGAATATCACACGAGAAATGATGATATGCGAAACTATGATCGATTGCTATCGACCAGCTCGAATCGTTTTCGTAGGCAGACTAAATCGACCGACCGCGGAAACTTGCGCTCTGCCGATGTGAATAACAAGTTTTTCTGATTTCGAACCTTCGAGAACTTGCTGTTTGTCACAGTTTTTCATTCTAAGAATGCGATCACGCACCGAGCGGGTGACCGCGACGCTTGGTTGTTCTCGCTCGTGTTTTATTTTCTGAGGCAATCGTTTTAATATAACGGCGAAATTTAGAAACGACATTTTAATGATTCAATTTTGAACAGTTATCTTTTGAAAAAACTTCTGTAATATTTCTTGATTTTTGAAAATCTACATCACAATTGGAAGTATCACATGAAATAGTTTTTTTAATGTTTGAGACATTCTGGCTTTGTTTTTTATCATCACAAACAGACATTTCATTTAGAACAGTTTGAACATTACATGCTATACGCCGATAGAATTGGTGTTTCCCTACTTTTTCTTTTCTTTTTAACATTTTAATAGTAATATTAAAGTGTATGCGTACTATAAGTATTTTAAATAAATTTAAAAATTAGTTTCGGGTTTTTTTAGAATTATTTAGACAGTCTTTCTTCTATTTTTTATTCGTTGTGGAGCATGTTTAAGCCATATTTTTATAGCATCTTCAACTTGTAACAATGCACCCCCCATTCTGACGCATTGTTACCCGGCAGTAGACCGCCGGAAGTCTGCCGCCCGGCGAACATCGGCCGGGCAGGGGCAGAGGCGCCGAGCGCCCATTTTTAAACAGTAAATACACCGTTACGATAAACAACGGTACGGCCGTTATACGGCCGCCGAGATTCGGAAAGCCGAATACCGCCGAGCGCTGCCGTGAACGCCCGAGCGACACCCGCCGAAACGCCGCGCCGTTTCGCCCAGGGGAGGTGACGTATTACCGAATTACCTGCTGAAAAACAATACGTCATTATCCCCACCCGGGGGCGAACGACGCGGTTACCGTTAATCGCTCGGGTATATAACGGCAGCCTTTTTAGATCCAGGCACCAGATTTACCAGAATCGTACCAGAAACCGAATCCGCTCGAGCTGTACGCTCGAGACTTTCCTGATCCGATCCTAAGAAATCGCAAACACGACGGAATGCGAGGTTGACGAGTTCGCAGCCTCCGCCGAGCATTCTCGGCTTCCGAACCGCTTTACGATCCTTCAAAATCCGAGATCGCTTCTCTCGAGAGTTCTCGAGAAACGATCTAACTTCCGACCGATCCGACCATACAAACCGTGGGTTGGCGAGTTCGCCACCCCGTTGAGTTTTCTCAACACCGTTGGTCAATCCGGACTCCGCGTGCGAGCAAGGGACAGCGAGTTCGCTGCCCGTTCGAGATTTCTCGATATCGCACGCCTCCCATAACATCTGGGAATACGCGATATTAATAGTACCGCATACGTATAAGAAGTCGTCTCGGCGATTTAAACCGATTCACACGTTTTTGTGAACCACGCGCGCCGTCACAACAAACCGACCACGCGCCCCGCACCGCCTATCTGGCGTGTTTATATTCGCGCCGCGTATACTACAGCGAACCTCATTGTAAAGATCGCGCAATTCATAACAACCGCGCCCCGTCAATAACGCATTACTATCCGCCGCACCCCCGCTCCGCGGGGCTATTCTGTATTATTATTCCGCACCGATAGAGGCCTAATAAATTAATAGTTCTTTATAAATTTATTTACATCGTGTGTCTCAAATACTTTCTACGAGCCCTGATCACGACCGAGCGAATCCGCGAGCTCATAAAAAGTACACCCGTTACAAACTTGTTTTTCTGAAGATTCTGAATCACAAAGTTTAGTAGCTTCTAAAAAAGATTATATTTATGATAAAAGACTTAATACTTAATATTAAAAAATTGACACTTAATATTCAAAAAATAACAGTTTGTTTCCAATATGCAAATACTTACTTATAATACATTTACACAATTGCAATTTACTAAATGCAAGTTTTTGTCGTCTAGAACCCAAAAAATTATATTGAGATGCGAAATCATCGGTAAAGATAAGCTTTAATATTCGATTTGTTCGGGAAGATATATTATTGCCTCCTAGTGACGCTAAATAGGAACTCTAATGCAAACCAAATATATATCAATATATATATAGCTACGTGTGTGTGTGTGTGTGTGTGTGTGTGTGTGTGTGTGTGTGTGTGTGTGTGTGTGTGTGTGAGCGTGTGTGTGTGTGTGTGTGTGTGTGTGAGTGTGTGTGTGTGTAAATAAAAAGTATAATCTATTTAACTTACCAAAGCTGATAAATTATTATTGTTTTCTAAATATTCTTCTAACACCTAAAAAAACCTCACAAAGGTAAAAAAAATACGCCAAGTATATAAAAAAATCCCAACTTGTACGCAGAAAAAGTTTATTATTTATCCCTAAAAAATAACTTTTAAAAAAATTTTTCCTTGAAAAATAATTTTCATACAAAATAAAAAACTAAAAAATGATTTTCCTCTAAAAAATAAAAACCTTTAAAAAATCAAAAATCAAAACTAAATATGAAATCAAGTTAACTAGCCAAGTACATAGAAGCAGTTCAGTTTGTAAGAATTTGTAATTTAAAATAGTATTTGTTTGATAAAATCAGTCTTGCATTTATAGAAATATTATAGATTCTCTCGAGAAAATTAAAATGCATTTTATTTTTATAAAATTACGCTATTATGTCCCCCCCCCCCCCCCCCAAATAAATATTATATATAATATATAAAATAGCACAATTATATTGCGGATTTTATTACAAATAGTACATCATAAAACTAGTTAACCCTTACTGCAATAACGTCGATCACATCGATCACCAATTTCGAGTTTAAAAGTGCCCCGTGCCAAACTGATCGACTTGTTTTGAAATTAATCATAAGGTTTTCCAGATAGGCCTGAAACGAAAAGGATTAAAATTAAAGTGACATACAAATACTTGGCGTGCCCGTGTCGCATTATAAGTCATATATTTTTATTAATATATTGATAATGATTTCTGATAATCTTTTGGAAATTTTTATTTCAGATCGGGCACGATTATTCTGTACATAAAAGTATTACGGTAAGATTATCGAAAACTAAATATTTTACGAGATATTTTATTTTTTATATCAAAATATGTCAGATTAAAATATAAAATAACTCAAAAAGTACTTAATGAAAAAATACTTTATTATAGTGTTTTGGAAAGCTCTCGAGATAAGCTACAAGAATATGCAATAAAAAAGGGGGATTCCATTTAAGAAATTAAAGGTGTCCTTGACTTGACCTTAACGATGCCATCCAAGGTCAAACCAATGACACCATCTTATGTTCCTCTCAAAACCATACAATTTTTGTTCAAAACGTTTTTCTCTAAAATGCTTAGTTTTTGAAAGAAAATGGGTGTACGGGTGGTCTAGGACACCCTGTATATACTTTTCTATTTCAAATTATACAAACATAATAGAATTTACAGTTCAATAATATGCTTATATCAAACAAAGATGTTTTATTTCTTACTTTTATATAATAATGCTAAAAAAAATTATTTAGAATATTTTGAGAATAAGAAACTGGTTATAACTTAAATCTAAAAATATTTTATAAAAACTTTTAAACAAAGTCAAAAATAATTTTTAATATAAAAAGTTGTCTTAGATCACGCAATTAATTAAAAAAAAATAATTTTGAAGTTCTGAAATTGTCAAATGTTTAATGATCATACTAATGACATTTACCTAATGCTTGTACAGTGATTTTTGGTGGGCGCTTAAATTTATATTCTTTGTCTTCACTCTCTTCATCACTATATAATCGTTTTGGTCTTTTTTATCGTTTGGTCTTTTTGGTTAATCCTTTTTTGAGGTTGTAAATTTTCTTCCGGTTCAGTATTAAGATCACTTGTAATTTCTGCCAGGAAAGTTTGCGTCTAGCTTTATCTAAATCATCTAAAATTGTTAAAAGAATTATGTTTTTAGATTATTTTTCTGTTAGCTAAAATGTTTAATAATTTAATTTCTTTTATTTATATTTATTAAATTCTTTATTATTAAATGCAATTGAGCTAAAATTATAAAATTAATCACTCGATTTATAAATACAACTAAAATATTTTGATTAAAAGATATTATAAGTCCAGCATCCAAATATCACTTAATATTTTGAAATAGTAAAAGATTTTTTAATGAATCGAATGTAAAATTGGATTATGTAATTTGAAATATTTCATGAATGATAAAATAATATTTATTTTCATGCTTTTAATGATTATTTTTAAATTACAATGACATATAAACTAAAGTTAAAATATAATTTAAAAATAAAAATAAAATAACACTAATCAATTAAGTTAGAAAAAAATGTTTAAGTTTTGAAATGCAACTGTTAAAAGAATAAAAACAAATAAAATATATTTATTTTTCAGTTTATATTCTATAAATGTTCATAGTTTTGTCAACATTATATCAACATTATGGAAATGTGAATTTATTTGTAAACATGTAATTATACTTATGCATTATATTGTATATTTTATATTATAAATCATAGTTTCTATAAGTTTTCTTGCTATTAACTATTTTCTATTCTATTTTATCTATAAATTCTTTCTATTAACATTTCTATTAATTTATAAGTTTCATAGTATATGATATTTATAAAATGGTTTATACGCAGTAAATACAGATATATAATTGTTAAATAAGATGAAATATAATACACGTATATTACATGCAACATGTTAGTTTCAATTCCTCACTCATCATAAATGTAAAATTTGTAATAAAACATGTTACATTGTATATAGCACAAAAATGACCTAATCATTTGTGCTATATGCGATATGCTACAATATAACTACAATGTAAAATATGTTATATTACAAATGTTACATCTATGAGATGGGAAATTACAACTAATATGTACGTTACATGTAACGTAGATATATAACACTGTTATATATCTGTGTGTGTTTGCTGTGTAATATATAATATAATACATAAATATAATAATAAGTTTACAAAAAAATTCATATTTCCATAATGTTCATATGATATTTTTATAAGTACATGTGGTATATGATATTTAAATAAATTCGACTTCTCAAATTTAGTTCTGTTTTAAGCACCAATTTAATTAAATTCTTCATTTCAGATTCTTCAAGTGAGATTCGTTTTTATATATCAAACTAAAAATAAATTTTAAATAAAATTAGTTATTAGATTTAAATATTTACCAGTCTCATAGAAACTTCGATCTATTCCATAAATATGCCATATCTTTTCATTGATTTCTTCTCCCATTTTTAATGCTCGCTTAAAAGACCCATTGTCTTTATAAGGAGGCCAAAATACTTCTTTTTTTTGCGCGGAGTGAGCCATTTAGTATGAACAATTGCTAGGCCACCTCCTGCTGCCTGGTCAAACTCGATAATATTATACAGATATATTCGTTTCTTTCTTTTTTAACTTGAAGACACTCACTGAAGTTTTGGAAATTGTCTAAAATAGGGCACTAGTTTCTCTTGCGAAGTTATGTTGATGATATTACAAACAAGACTGAACACGATCCCCGACATCCGACACCGACTACGCGTTTATTATAAGATTAGGTTAGCTTAGGTTAACGTTCGTTTCATGTGGCGATCGCAACGCTCGCGATCATCTGTCTTCGTTTAACTTTGGATGTGCAATAAAATGTAATTGGTTCTACAAATGTTATAATTAACACACGCACACACACACGCACATGAAACGTAGTCTAAGTTAGTTTAGGAAAAGGGATATAATATATATATTTATCGATAAAACATAGAACACCAAATTGGCAGGAGCTTTTCCATAAATCAGTTTTCAATATAAGTTTTACAATTCCCGCGTTTCATCATCAGTATTGTTTTTTCTTATCGATTTTGCAAATAATATATAAAAAAAATTAACGAATGATTGGATATATTAAAAGTAACAATGCAATCGTTGAATAATAATTATATACCTATATGATTTAATTTAGTATAATAAAATTATTTAAACCTCAATATTTTCAGATACTGTATGATATATTTTGTTATTTGTCAACATTTAGAATACAATTTTCAAAAGAAATATCTAAATTTATTTATTTTATAAAATGTTTTAAAAATTACTAAATTTCAGGTTAGTAAAATTATTAGATTATTATTCTGGAAATTCAAAAATAGCAAAAATCAAAAATAGCAAAGTGACGTCAAATGACGTTTTTAATGATGTTTGTAACGTCAATAAAACGTCTTTAAAACGTTATTTGACGTCACCCTGCTACTTATATTTAACAACGATAATACCGTATATATTTTCAAGGGTTTTGAACAGAAAGTCATGTAAACTTTATAAGAACCATAAAATATTTATTATTTTTCTTATATAAATACGTTAATTTTAATATTGACGTGTTTTAACAACATTAGTTAATTAATCAGTAAATAACCTACAAAAGACGATTAAATGACGTTATTTCTATAACGATAATATGTCGTCAAAAATATCACGTCTGTGTTACGTCATTATTTAGTCGACTGACTAGTCATATGACGAGAAATGACCTTAAAATGACGTTATAATGACGACACCTTGCTACCTGGGTTGATGCATGTCTAAAAGATGTCTTTATGACATCTTTAAGACATCCTTTATATATGCATGTTGTCTGAATGGCAATCGACACGAAAGCTATCGATCGTCATAATGGATGTGTATCATTGTCGTGTATCTGTTTCGCACCGATGTTACTGTTAACTTTGATGTAATGGAATCTTTACACGGCAATTATATACCATTACAACAATAATGTTACAAAACTATAGCGTAAGACAGCGACAATAAGTAAGGTTATGAACGCATTAATTTTTATTATAATTACCCAGATAGCACGCATGTCTAAAAAATGTCTTTAAATTGATCATTCATTATTTATTATATAATGAACTAATTATATTTTTCATAATAATGTTTAATCTCTTACCGTGTGCTCTTATATTGTGGCCCTGGTTCACTCAACATATCACTCTGCTCACTTCCTCAGTCTTTAGTCTTTCTCGCTACACAGCTTTCAGTAGGAAAAAGGCGCTAACAACGTTACGTGATCAGCTCTATGATTGGCTGGCACATTTTGCATAGGAACAAGAATCGATATGATTAGCTGACACAGCAAATTAAAACTACCCTGCCGAAAATGGTCGATTAAAACGGATTTAAAAAAATGTAATCCGAATCTATCGGGTTTTCTGCACCGAAAATACGGTATTAAAACCGATTGAAAATAGTCAAATCGAATTTAGTACGCTTCAGGCGAGATTAATGTTTCTTTTCTATTCGATTTTAAAGTTATAATTAAACCCAATTGAATTGGAATACATAAAATTTGGTGAAAAGTAAATCGATTTTATGTCAGTGTGAAAGATTTGCTGACATGAGTCACAATCAATTATTGAATCGTTTCTTTGAAAACTCAGTTGTTAAAAACAAATATACGATTTCTCCGCAGAGGGTCCGCCTTAAATTCAGGTTGGCTTTTTCGATAAAGAAGCGCGTGGGCCGCCAAAGTTGCGGGTCGCACTATTTTCGCGATTGTGCTTAATGTGCGTAGTCCATTCGATATTCGTGTTTATTTTTGACAACTTGAGTAGAGATCCGCGAAAGCGATGTTAAAACCGGTTAATGAATTTGATTGAACCGATTAAAACCGATTAAAACGATTATGTTTTAAAATATATATTACGTGACTTTCGTTTGGATTATATACAAAATGGTGTAGTCAGAAAGTTGACTGTAAGTCGTCTTTGAAATCGATTACGTAAAATTCTTTTTCGATAAAAAATAAACATTTTCGCGCGTAGTAATATATTTCCTTGAGTAGATCAATGAATTTGATTATTCACGTAAAATATATATTATTCTCGATTGGATATAAGAAGACTTTTAATTTCCCGGAAATGGGTTGCCCCTAATAAGTCGACTTACAGTCAACAGTTAAAGTCAACAAAACTCATCCTGGAAATGGTCGGCTTAAAGTCGACTTTAAGCCGACTGGAAAAAGTCGACTATCAGCCGGCAAACAGCCACCCGTGTTGTGTGGGTTGGTGGTAAATCTGTATATAAATGATAAGATATACTAACAGGTCCCCAGGTAGCAAGGTATCGTCATTATAACGTCATTTTAAGGTCATTTCTCGTCATATGACGTCAGTCGACTAAATAATGACGTAACACAGACGTGATGTTTTTGACGACATATTAGCGTCACAGAAATAACGTCATTTAATCGTCTTTTTAAGGTTATTTACTGATCAATTAACTAATGTTGTTAAAATACATCAATATTAAAATTATCGTATTTATATAAGAAAAATAATAAATATTTTATGACACTTATAAAGTTTACATGTCTTTCTGTTCAAAACCCTTGAAAATACGGTATTATTATATTACAAAACTATGAAATATTGTTTAATATTAATAATTGAATTTGATGTGCATGTTTATCTATATCGAAAATTATTATTTATTTAAAATTTCATGAAAAATGTTACTGCGCGCAACATTTCAAAACTATACAAAAAGATAGTTCATACTTCAGCCGCTAATTAGTTTATTTACCTCTATGCGACGCGCGATGCGCATTATCTCGCATTTGAGTTTCAGTCATGAAAATTATATAAAGCATCGAGCAACTGGCTGGAGATTATAAATGTATTTATTTCTATCAGTTTAATTTCTGATGCAATCCCAATATAGGGAATTCAGATATTAGACTGATAATTTTAAAAGTTGGTCAGATAAATGTCCGAAAAAGTTAAAATCATCCGTTTATATATATATATATATATATATATATATATATATATATATATATAAAATCATATTTATTACACTTGTAATTCCATTAATATATTCTATAATAATTCTATGTTTATTATTCTATTTGATAAAGAGTTTAAAATTCAACGGATTTGTACCATTGAAAGAACGGTAAATTTTGAAAAGTAGCCAAAGTTCGCCAATTTTATACGTCATCTTATATTAGAGAAATGTCGTCATTTTATCGTCATAGATATGACGTCAACGGTCTGTCACTTAGGACCGTCATTCTAACGTCACTTTTACGTAGTTTCAAAAGTGAATGTAACGTAACCAGTGACTAAAAAATGACGTTATAATGACGACACCTTGCTACCTGGGACGTTTTCTACATTGCCTACTGCATACATGACAGATATCCTAACCTCGCGTATGTCACTGTCTTAATATCTTATTATCGTGTTTTTAATATCATGCGACGCGGTAGCGTCGCGACGCCAAGTATATAAAAAAAATCGTTTCGGCTTGTCAACAGTTATTGGATTTTTCTTTTATTCAATGATTTACTGAATAAATACCAACACACTTGTTATCTTTGATATTGAATTATTATTGTGAATATAATAAAAGAACAACTGTAGTGCATACAATTTAAAAACACGAGACGGTAAAGAAAGAAAGAAAATATGTACAACACAACGCATGCACGTAAAAAAAACGGTAAGTCTGCGCGAGAACAGATGCGCCACACAAAAAAAAAATAAAGCACGGCACAATTTTAAAAAATTAAAAAACTTAGTATATAACGACCTAAATACTATTTCTCTAACACTCCCACTTATTTAGGTTCGTTTAATACACCTATCATACTTCTTAAATTATTAAACTGTTGTTTTGCTAACGGCTTTGTAAGAATGTCTGCTAGTTGTAATTTTGTTTCCACATATCTTATATCTATATCGCCACGCTCATATACCTCTCGCACAAAGTGAAAACGCACGTCTATATGTTTGGTTTTCTTATGATATTCAGGATTTCCTGCTAATCTAATCGCTGATTGATTATCAACATATATAGGAACTATATCGCATTTAAAACCTAACTCAGATATAATATGACTTAACCATATTGCATCTTTGGTACCTGTAGCTAAGGCAATGTATTCTGCCTCAGTTGTGGAAAGTGCAACTACACGCTGTTTCTGACTCGACCATGTAATTGCGCCGCCATTTAACAAAAATATAAATCCACTAATAGACTTTCGCGTATCAAGACATCCTGCATAATCTGCATCTGTATACCCTACTAAATCACAATTAATCTCATTGCATCCGTAAACAATTCCGTAATCTATGGTTCCTTTTAAATATCGAAAAATTCTTTTAACTGTCTTCCAATGTTCGTCACTGTAATCATTTAAAAACTGACTAGCTTGATTTACTACATATTCTATATCAGGTCGACTAACTCTTGCCGCAAGTAAAAGAGAACCAATTGCCTCGCGAAATGGAATATTCTCCATCTGTTTCTTTTTTTCTCATATTTCGGACGCTGAATTTTCTTCAAATGCATTCCAGATTCAGCTAGAACACTAACTGAATTAGCCTCTTCTAATTTAAATATTTCAAGCAATTTTTGAATATAAATTTTCTGTCCGGTTTTTATAGTACGGTTTTGACGATTACGTTCAATTTCCATACCTACAAACTGTTTAGCATCTCCCACTGTTATTTGAAACCTTTCTTCTAAGAGTTTTAATACTTTAACTATTGTTTTTCCTGAACTTGACAATAAAAAACCATCGTCTACATAAAACGCTAGGTAAACATTTACTCCA
The DNA here is from genome assembly GCA_907163055.1 of Formica aquilonia x Formica polyctena. NCBI lineage: Eukaryota > Metazoa > Arthropoda > Insecta > Hymenoptera > Formicidae > Formica > Formica aquilonia x Formica polyctena. The sequence continues at coordinate 56,958 of CAJQTV010000564.1, forward strand.
TTTACTTTACCATAGAATACATAATGATCACTTTCTATCTGATTAAAATTAAAACATTTCAAGAATTCAACAAATTTTGAATTCCACACGCGTAGAGATTGTTTGAGACCGTACAGACTCTTATTTAGTTTACAAACTGCATTAGGTTTTGTCTTATCCTCAAAACCTCGCGGTTGTTCCATATAAATTATCTCCTTTAAAGAACCGTATAAAAACGCAGTCTTTACATCAAACTGTGCAATTTCGTAATCTTCCTTAGCTGCGATAGCCAAGAGCATTCGGATGGATTCATAACGCACCACCGGTGCAAAGGTATCGAAGTAATCAATTCCTTGACGTTGTACAAAACCTCGTGCCACGAGTCTTGCCTTATAACGCGTGATATTTCCATTAGAATCAGTCTTCGTGCAGTACACCCACTTACATCCAATAGCTCTCTGTCCCTTGGGTAGTTCTTCAAGCGTCCATGTTTCATTTTCTTGAAGTGCAGTTATTTCCTCATACATCGCATTTTTCCATTTATCACTATCTCGACTTGCAATTGCGCTCTCATATGTCATCGGTACTGAGTCTACAATAAACGCATAACTTTCATCTTCAGTATAACGATTCAGTTTACGTATTTTACTTCGATCACGTAACTGTCTCTCAGTAGTGACTTGCTCATTATTTAATTGCTCACCAACCTCTTCAGGTTGATTCTCAGATTGATCTTCAAGATGATCTTCAGGATGATCTTCAAGATCCATGTCATTGTAATCTCCAAATGACCACTGAAGAAATACTTTTTTCTTAGATTTCTCAGCAACAATATCTGACTCTTTTATGACTTCATTAAAATCAACATTGCAGCTAACATGTATCTTCTTATTTGCAGGATCCCATAATCGATAATTTGTTGAGTCTCTTTCATATCCCACGAAGATCATCTTCTTACTCTTTGGATCCAGCTTATTCCTCTTTTCTTTAGGAACATTTTTATATGCATCACTTCCAAATTTCTTCATATGTTTTATCTCTGGTTTGCGCTTAAACCATTTTTCATAGGCAGTCATACCATCCATTTGTTTTGAGATAGTACGATTTAAAACATATGATGCGGTCTGAATTGCTTCTGCCCATAAATACTCTGGCAAGTTCTTCGCGATCAACATCGATCTGGCACTTTCAACCAGTGTTCGTATCTCTCGTTCCGCACGCCCGTTTTGTTGATGAACGTACGGTGTTGATTTTTCATGTACAATTCCTCTTTTCCGTAAGAAATCACCAAATTCTTGTGATAACTACTCCTTACCATTGTCAGTGCGCAACACTTTTATTCTATTATTAGTTTGAGTAACTACTAAGGCCTCATATTTTTTTAATCTATCAAATACTTCAGATTTGTGCTGCAAAAAATATAGTGTACGATATCCAGTGCAGTCGTCTTTAAATAACACAAAATATCTTGATCCTCGTGGAGATTTTACATTTAGGGGACCACAAACATCGGAATGAATCATTTCTCCCGGTTTCTCAGCTTTCTTCCGGTTGCTTGAAAAATGTGGCTTCTGAGTCTGCTTATCCATTACATATGCTTCACAAAAGAAATCATTTCCAGCTTTAATTTTCATTCCATCTACTGCTCCGGCTTCTTCTGTTTCTCTGATAGATTTTACATTAATATGGCCCAATCTTTCATGCCATAGTTTTAATGACTGCTGTTGCACCAGGTTACACTCTTCTGGTTTCTTCACGTCGAAAAGCATACGGAAAAGATAACCATGACGAACTCCTTCTGCAGATAGATTTCCGTTGCTTTCTCGAACTTCACAACGATTGCTATAGCTATGAAATGAGAATGTTGTCCATATGCGTTTGTTTAGTTACACCCTGTATATTATTGTTGAACATTATATACTAAAAATAAAATTAATGAATGCCAATTCTACAATAAATCTTTATTATTGTGAGATATTCTACATAAATAAAACTTTATTATTGTGATTTACTTATTATTATTAAACTTTATTCTTATTAGATATTCTACATGAATAAAAAACTATATTATATTATTAAAAATAAAACGAATGCCAATTCTATATAAATAAAACTCTATTATTGTAAGTGTTACGTCCAGACTCGAGGAAGGATGAGTCAGTGGAAGGGCGCAACCACTATCTTTATGATCCCGAAGTTAAATGTCTCGAAGCGTTAGAATCGGGTCGAACGAACTTGACGGTCCAAAAATCAGGTAAACAACCGTTAGGGTCGCTATTACTCTGTTTTTCAGAAGTTCGCTCGGCGGTCCCTTTTTGGTAAGAGAATTTAATCTCTATTACGCGGGATGGGACCAGGTGCGATCTTTTGACTGGAGAATGAGAGGGGTTAATAAAGATTGGATTTAAATTAGAATATAAATTTATTCATAATAAATTAAACTACTTTGGTATACATTATATCAAAATGATGAGAACAATAGTTATTTTAATATGCGTATGGGTGTGTGTGTGTGTGTGTGGTTGTTCGCGGTTCTTACAATCGTACGGAGGACATCAATCAGAATAATGAGGCAAGATTCTATTATTAATATTGAATTTCTGACTGGTTATTACAAAATATCTGTTAGAAAAAGAAAATAAAACAATTTGTGTGAGTGAGAGTGTGTGTTTTAGTTCGCGGGTGTTACATTAATACGGAGGACATCAGTCAGAGTGGCGAGGCAAATATTTTATTGTTAACATTAGGGTTCTGACTGGTTAATACAATATAAAAGTATATTTAATTATAGGATAAGAAAAATAAAATCAAAATCAATATATATAAATCAATAAATGTATATGTTAAGAATGGTCGAAAGTATAAAATTGGTCGCTCGCATATGTGTTAGATTAAGATTAAACTTTCTAAGACTTATTGCCGAAATGGATTAATGATTTTGAGAGAATGAAACATTCTGCGGTTATGAATTGTAGTTATGAATTGGAAAGGAAAAATTATTCAATTAGACTTACTTTTTTAATAGTGATTCAGAAGCGGAGGGGTGACGAATTTGTGCGGTGTTTCGCTCTGTGTCTCATGTCAGTGGCCCGATGTTCGACTCGTGGTTGCTCTGGAGATGATGCCAAGTGAGGACATTGGTTGCACAAGTAACTAATTCGCGAATTACGGTGCAAAAGCACAGAATAAGACTGCGTTAGACTGAAAACTGGAGAATAAGTGTGAGGTTGTGAAATGTAAAAAAATGTATCTCTTGAATGTCTTACGAGTTCTCTTTTTATAATCCTCTTGTGGGGGTGTATTCTAATTTTAAGAGTGGGGATCTTCCAAAAACCTCAACGAATTGAAATTATGCAAAAGTAGGGATTCTTCAAGATTTTAACGAATTAGAATCGTGCCAGTGTCCTCATTCGGCAGGGGGTGTCTCCTATTTTCATATTTTTACCCGTGCTGATCGTCGGTTGGTAAGTTCAATATTATTTCAAAAGTTCCTTAAACATTAGCCTTTCCGGGGGACCCTCGCGCACATGATCTGATTAGAAAAGGGTCTTACTTCCTTATAATTATTTTTGTCAACGTTGATGCAGCTGTGTTTATTACTTGTCCGTTAGAAAATTATTATCAGTATTAATACAGATGAGTTTATTAAATATTTCGTTAAAAGTTCTTGTTATCTCGTTGTTCTTCCGCCGGAAATTCTACTGCAAGGGGTAGATATTATTTTTCATTTATCCCGAGGAGACCGGCATGGTTTCAATCACCGATTTCCTTGCGTCTTTCCCACGGATACTCGTGGATGTAGTTACTGACAAATGACAGTACTTAAAAGAAACGTATGGCACAAGATGCTTTGTTTATAGAACGGTTCGTTCTTATCACCAACTGACGATCGTTACCGCAACGTCGCGGAAGAAAGGAATCGTGGGGTCGCCAGGACGTAACATAAGATAATATTAAAAAAAAAATAAATAAATAAAAAATAAAAGAAAATACTTAAAATAAAAAATACTTTGTCTTCTTTGGTATCTTCTGTGGTACTTTATTTATCTTTTTTGGCATCCTCTATGGCACTTTATGTTATATTATCTCACAATAATACCGTACAGTTTTATTTATGTAGAATTGGCATTCGTTAATTTTATTGAATCCTATATAGGCAATAAAATATTACGTAAAGTAGCTCAATTTAACTATATCTATAAATTCATTCACTTTTGTATTACTGTAACACTATACAGTTGAAGAATGGTCTACATGATGTTACCGTAATACAAAATCGAATGAATTTATAGATATAGTTAAATTGAGCTACTTTATACAAGATTTTATTGCCTGTATAGGATTCAATAAAATTAACAAATGTCAATTCTACATAAATAAAACTGTACGGTATTATTGTGAGATAATATAATGTAAGCACATATATATTATTGTTGAACATTATACACTAAAAATAAAATTAACGAATGTCAATTCTACAATAAAACTTTATTATTGTGATTTACTTATTATTATTAAGAAATTTATTATTATTAAATATTCTACATGAATAAAAAATTATATTATATTATTAAATATTATATAGTAAAAACGCATATATATTTTTTGCAGAAAAAATATAGATTTTTACAAAAAGCAATGAGATCACCTAAAAAAACCTCACAAAGGTAAAAAAAAATACGCCAAGTATATAAAAAAATCCCAACTTGTACGCAGAAAAAGTTTATTATTTATCCCTAAAAAATAACTTTTAAAAAAATGTTTCCTTGAAAAATAATTTTCATACAAAATAAAAAACTAAAAAATGATTTTCCTCTAAAAAATACAAACCTTTAAAAAATCAAAAATCAAAATTAAATATGAAATCAAGTTAACTAGCCAAGTACATAGAAGCAGTTCAGTTTGTAAGAGTTTGTAATTTAAAATAGTGTTTGTTTGATAAAATTAGTCTTGCATTTATAGAAATATTATAGATTCTCTCGAGAAAATTAAAATGCATTTTATTTTTATAAAATTACGCTATTATGTCCCCCCCCCCCCCCCCAAGTAAATATTATATATAATATATAAAATAGCACAATTATATTGCGGATTTTATTACAAATAGTACATCATAAAACTACTTAACCCTTACTGCAATAACGTCGATCACATCGATCACCAATTTCGAGTTTAAAAGTGCCCCGTGCCAAACTGATCGACTTGTTTTGAAATTAATAATCATAAGGTTTACCAGATAGGCCTGAAACGAAAAGGATTAAAATTAAAGTGACATACAAATACTTGGCGTGCCCGATCTGAAATAAAAATTTCCAAAAGATTATCAGAAATCATTATCAATATATTAATAAAAATATATGACTTATAATGCGACACGGGCACGCCAAGTATTTGTATGTCACTTTAATTATAATCCTTTTCGTTTCAGGCCTATCTGGAAAACCTTATGAATAATTTCAAAACAAGTCGATCAGTTTGGCACGGGGCACTTTTAAACTCGAAATTGGTGATCGATGTGATCGACGTTATTGCAGTAAGGGTTAAGTAGTTTTATGATGTACTATTTGTAATAAAGTCCGCAATATAATTGTGCTATTTTATATATTATATATAATATTTATTTGGGGGGGGGGACATAATAGCGTAATTTTATAAAAATAAAATGCATTTTAATTTTCTCGAGAGAATCTATAATATTTCTATAAATGCAAGACTGATTTTATCAAACAAATACTATTTTAAATTACAAACTCTTACAAACTGAACTGCTTCTATGTACTTGGCTAGTTAACTTGATTTCATATTTAGTTTTGATTTTTGATTTTTTAAAGGTTTTTATTTTTTAGAGAAAAATCATTTTTTAGTTTTTTATTTTGTATGAAAATTATTTTTCGAGGAAAAATTTTTTTAAAAGTTATTTTTTAGGGATAAATAATAAACTTTTTCTGCGTACAAGTTGGGATTTTTTTATATACTTGGCGTATTTTTTTTTACCTTTGTGAGGTTTTTTTTAGGTGATTATTATGTCCATCATGAAGTCCATTATAAGATATGTCGTTGGAAAAATGCATATCAAATACCAATTCTTGCAGACGATCTGTATCGGTTTCTAGTTCCTTAAATTTTTCTACCGTTTTCAAGGGAAAACCATCTGGTCTTTTATATAAATTGTTTCGCATCGTCAATGTATGATGTTCTTTTAAAACTTTTATATCAGATAATATAGAATTTTGCTCAACTACTTGCCTATAACATAGAAAATATATAATTGTACATATATAATAAAATAAAAATAACGTATTATAATACCTGAATATAAATTTCTTATAGACATTTTTTATTAGTATAAGTTTATTATATATTTTATATTCATAATATTACATTACAAATATAATGTTATATTCATAATATATTATATTTATAATATTTATAATATTTATAATATTTATAATATTCATTATTATATATATATACAGGGTGTAACTAAACAAACGCATATAGACAACACTATCAGATACAGAACAGCAATTCAAATCGAAAAGTCCTGAACCATTTTTTGATATGAGCTTTCTTTTCGTTGTTATGTGATGTTAAAGTTAGCTAATCAGCGCCTGTCTATACAGCAGAAAGCCGTCTCGCTACTCCGACCCCCGTCGTACCTTCTCTGTTTTCCGTTGTAGACAGGCGCTGATTAGTTAACTTTAACATCATATAACAACGAAAAGAAAGCTCAGATCAAAAAATGGTTCAGGACTTTTCGATTTGAATTGTTGTTCTGTATCTGATAGTATTGTCCATATGCGTTTGTTTAGTTACACCCAGTATATATATATATTTTTTTTTTTCGAATTCAACGGTGTGCCAAATTAATAATTACTAAAATTCAGTTAAAATAGTACAACTTGTATATGTATTAAGATATTTGTGCCTCTGTGTGTATTTGACGATGCTACCGCATATGTCACTTGATTTTAATCAATATTTATAAATTAAAAGGAAACTAAAAAATTAGTATTATTTACATACCTCAGAAGTTTAATAATTTCGCATTGGATCGTGTCATTAGATGATTTTGCTCTGCGACAATCTACAAACAAATCAAGTTATTAATCATTTTATTTTTGCCTTTTCGCTATTGCACATTTTTGAAGAAATAACTTATTAAATAAATTTAAAAAAATGTAATGTATAATTTTAAATTAATTTTATATAAACTACGTTTATAGTAATAGTTTCATATAGATATTATATATACTTGTGACGACCATGTCGTCACTGTAAATAATATTGTAAATAATCCTGTAAATATGTTAATAATATAGATAGTTATAACCTCGCATGCCTCACTGTCTCTTCCTGCTATACCTATCCTGCTTGCGCATGCGCCATCCGTGCGGTCTCGCTTGCACGTGCGCCACACGTGCTATCTCGCTTGCACGTACGCCACACGTGCTATCTCGCGTGCACGTGCACCACACGTGCTATCTCGCTTGCACGTACGCCACACGTGCTATCTCGCTTGCACGTACGCTACTCGCGCTATCGCGCTTGCCCCCACGGCAAACCGACTCCCACCGACGGACCGACCACGCGTAGTGGGGGCGCCGGCCGGGTATATAAGCCCGGCCGGCCGAGACATCGGGACCAGATCCTGTCCCGACATCCTGCTCCTGACACCGACCTGACCACTACCTCTTGGGGCTAAGGTTTTCTTAGCTCTGCCAGGCTTTCTGGCTCTCTCGACTTTCCGGGCTGAGGTTTTCTCAGCCCTGCCGGGTTTTCCGGTTCCCGTACCTTCCGGGCTGAGGTTTTCTCAGTCCTGCCGGGTTTTCCGGTTCCTCCCACCAGCCCGGGCTGAGGTTTTCTCAGCCCCGCCGGGTTTCCCGGTTTCCGTTGCAGGCGGAGCTCGACGTGACACTCGGGCCTGCCGGCAATACCCAGCCGCCTAGCCTAACCGTAGTAATAAGCACCTGTATATACCGCGCCGTAATTGTAAGCCTGCTAGAAATAAGTCCGGTTAGCTATAAGACCGCGCCTGCGAATCGCACCGTAATTATAAGCCTGCTAGGAATAAGTCCGGTTAATTATAAGTCCGCGCCTGCAAAACCCGCCGTAATCATAAGCCTGCTAGCAATAAGTCCGGTTAAGAATAAGTCCGCGAATCGCGCCGTAATCGCTAGAAATAAGCCCGACCGGGATAACCGCGTCGCGATCGACCCGCGTGTAAATAGCGTCACCGTAGATACTAAGCTAACGCGCTTGTAAATAAAGTGATAGTTAAGTCGAATCCGCTTCACGCTGCACGCCGCTTCACGCCGACCGCCTCGCGCTTGCACTTCTTGCTGCACTCGCGTCCTACCGCCCGTTCGCCACCAAGCGCACGCCGCCTAACACCGCATGGCCCTGCACGCTACTCTGTATATATTTCACCTGCAATAAACTGTCTTTTCTACCTATACTGTGTCTACGCAAGCTTGAATCTCCCCTCCTCTCGAACCCGGACACCGACGAGCCGATCCGAGCGTCGAGCGAGGTGACCGCGTTACATACTATATTATATAATAGTATTATATAATTATATAATTATATAATATATAAGTAGTATAGCAAGGAGAGTTCTAAGCCTTGGTCCTCTGAGGGGGGGGGGGGGACCGGCGCGGGGGTATGACGTCACGCGGGGGAATCGCGTCCTAACCGGTAGGCGAGGGGTCGGCGGAGAGGGGGGAAGGGGACCGCGTCCTAACCGATGGGCGAGGGTTCCGCGGATAGGGGGGAGGGGGACCGCGTCCTAACCGATAGGCGAGGGACCCGCTAACCTAACCGGTAGGCGAGGGGTCCGCGGAGAGGGGGAGGGGGACCCGCGACGAAACCGATAGGTGAGGGACCCGCGGGGAAGAGGGGGATCGCGGCGAAACCGATAGGCGAGGGACCCGCGGGGAAGAGGGAACGCGAAAGTACGATGCCGCGAGGAGGCGTGGGAGAAGGATAGCGCGAGGCGTCCGCAATGTGTAAGAGAAGGATAGCGCTAATGATATTCCATGGGCGTGGGAGAAGGATAGCGCGAGGCGTCCATATGAGCGTAAGACAAGGATAGCGTTTGCAAGCACGTTGGAAAAGAAAGGCGCGAAGATATTGCATGCATGTGGGAGAAGGATGGCGTTCGCATGCACTTGAGAGAGAGATAGCGTCCGCATGCACGTGGGAGAGAGAGATAGCGTTCGCAAGGCGGTGCGAGGATAGCGCGAGAAGGATGGCGCGAGGCATGTACTTGGGAGAGAGAGAGAGAGAGAGATAGCGCGAAGCATGCACTTGGAAGATACGGCGTTCGTAAGGCGGTGCGAGAGAGAGAGATAGCGTTCGCAAGTTAAATTTTGCAGACTGTGTATATCTATTACACCGTTTTTATTCATACATACATACATAAAGGATGGGATAAATAATTAAACTCACAGATAATTAGTAAAATAACTTATTTATTACAAGCATCGTGAAGAATATCATTTACAGCACATGTCAATAACTCGCAATCTATGAGCGATTCGCTGTTAAACATATCACTTTCATGTATCGTTTTTGCAGCGTCGCATACATTAGCGATATTATTACGTTGTAAAACAGTTACAAATTGTTTGAATTTTTCATTTACAATATGCGTATTTTCGCATAACCAGTAATACATATGATCTATGCATTTTTCAAAATCGAATAAATAGAATAGAGTTGGCGGTTTCATATATAAAGAATTATTAGATAATCCTTTTTATAATATTCGAATCAGATATTTTAACCACTTCGAATGTCAAATCTCGAATCCGCAATGGGATTTCAGTCGATTGTAGAAGCCGTTCAATGTCCGCACGTTTCTGCATTAGCGATTTCCACGTTTCAAAAGGCAATATTATTTGATTGCCCCGATTATCGCCGAGAACCAATTCCACGCAAGATACAGATCCAACGTTTATTCCAATGTCCAAATATTTGTATGACGTCGGGGTTAAGGCGTATCGTCTTCCGAGTATACGAACCGCACGACGAGGCTCGGATGAAATGCTAGGGAGTAAAAACAATATTATTTATATAAATATCTAAAAAATATAAAATTCTTTAAATTAATTAAAACCTACTTGTTACATTTCTTCTTCTTACACGGTGAAGTTTCATCAGCATCTTGAATCGGAACGTAATAATTCATGCGGCTTCCTTCAGTGGGATACATTTTATATGAACCTTTCACACAAGTGGTCGATGCAATACTGAACGTATTAAACATATTTAAAATATGTATTAGCGTTGCATAATTCCAATGTGGTTGGGATTATTGCCGACGCGATATTTTTTTCAATTTTTCTATTCAAGCGCCGATGTACGGCTGCTTCGCGATGACATCACCCCCAGGTGTGAGATTTAGCCGAATGCGCAAAAAATGCAACATAATATAAAATTTTCAAGCGCCGATGTGCTGCTGCTTCGCGATGACATCACCCCAGATATCAGAATTCAAACGCGCGTGTCAAAACATGACAAAATCGTGAAATATAAGAACAAGTATCAAGGTTAATTTGTGCTAATATATAAGTAATCTAAAACTTTTTCGATGCATCTGGGCTGAGATGACATCATCATCACCAGGTGTGAGATTTAGCGGAATGCACAAAAATGCAACGTAATATAAAATTTTCAAGCGCCGATGTGCGGCTGCTTCGCGATGACATCATCCTAGATATCAGAATTCAAACGCGCGTGTCAAAACATGACAAAATCGTGAAATATAAGGATAATCCTCATGGTTAAATTGCACTAACATGTGACGTCAACCTTTGCCCTATGCAGATTTTCGATGGGTCGACGACGTATCCGATTTTGATACATCATCGATCGCGCTCGATTCGCCTATAGGCTACATCCTTGAAGTCGATCTCGAGTATCCGCAACGTGTTCACGATGCGCACACCGACCTACCGTTTTGCCCGACACGCGACAAACTACCTGGTAAGCGGCAGGATAAGCTGCTCGCAACCTCATTTGATAAGAAACGTTATGTAATACATTACCGCAACCTGCAGCAATGCACGCGACACGGACTTCGCGTTACAAAAATACATCGAATATTACAGTTTTTGCAATCTCCATGGCTTCGCAGTTATATCGAACTCAATACACAATTCCGAACACTCGCGAAAAATGATTTTGAAAAAAATTTGTATAAATTAATGAATAAAGCTGTGTTTGGCAAAACGATGGAAAATGTGCGCAATCATGTTAATATTAAGCTCGTGACACATTGGGATGGAAGATATGGAGCAGAGGCGATGATCGCAAAACCAAATTTTCATAGTAGAAGCGTGTTTTCGGAGAATCTGATCGCCGTTGAATTGCACAATCTCGAAGTTAAATTTAATAAACTAATCTACGTGGGTATGCGTATACTCGACATATCCAAGACATGTTTGTACGAGTTTCACCACAATTATATGGTACTTATGTATCGAGAGAAATGTAAAGTCATGTACACCGACACCGACAGTCTCATATATCACATAGAGTGTGACGATGTATATGAGAATATAAAGCGCAACGTCGACAGATTCGATACCAGCGATTATGCGGTGGACAATGTGTACGGTATACCGCTCGCGAATAAAAAGATACCAGGTTTAATGAAGGACGAAAATAATGGCGCCATCATGACCGAATTCGTCGGGCTTAGAGCAAAAATGTACGCGTTGCGAGTAGATGGTAAGAAGGATACGAAAAAAGTAAAAGGCGTCAAGAGTAACGTCGTCGCGAGAACGATAACGTTCGACGATTACACGCGGTGTTTGAACGAAGAGATTGAAATGACACGTCAGCAGTCTTGTATAAGATCTAAATTACACGAAGTATACACCATCCGCGAGACAAAAATTGCTCTAAGTCCGTACGATGACAAGCGGTATATCGTACCCGAAACCACCGACACGCTACCGTGGGGACATTATAAAATACCGTTGTAAATAAAAATCATGTATATTTATTGTAAATAAAAATTATATGTATATTTATTGTAAATTATATGTATATTTTATAAAGTGTACAATTTTGTTTATATTTGTAAAATATTATTATGTATTATTGTTAACATATTTATAATATATTATTTTTATCTATCCAAGAGTTGTGTGTCGCACCAAATCCCAGCCATTTCACATAAACCTTGTCACCCTTTTTTGCGTATCACCTTTTCCACGAGATGTACGTCGGGATTAGCAACGCGTTGTAACTCGTATTCGTAAAATCCGCCGGCGATTGGATTTCCGCGCGAATCTTTGAGTACATAGGTCACGGGATTAGTTTTCTGCACTTTAACAATCTTAAACACTTCGGTCGACCAATTTGGCGTGTAACCTTTCTTAAAGATGGTCTTGACTTTACTCACGCGTACCGGATCGTCTACTTTGAATCTTGCCGGTGCCGCAATCTTTACGTTGCTGTATACCGTATTTAAAAGTTTATCGGCGATCGCGGGGGTAACATCGATAGGTCTCATACCGATAGTGCGATGTTTTCGCGCATTATTCTCTCCAACGAGCCGGGACAACGCGTCGATCCACTTGTAGTTTCTATTAAGCGTAAACATTTTCCACATATTGTACTTTAACGTTCGGTTGAATCGTTCCACGACCGAGGCTTTCATGATAGAGTACGTCGAATAATGATTAATGCTATGTTTCTTCACAAGTTTCTCTACATTTGCGTTGTAAAATTCTTTTCCTCTGTCGGTTTGAAAATTTTTCGGGCATCTTCCATCGTCTCGAATTATCTTTGCGATCGTATCCGACATCTAGTTTCCACTCTTACTCTTGAGCGGTACAGCCCACGCATACTTGCTCAACACATCGATAACTGTGAGTATGTAATTGTAGCCTTTGTTGAATCGTGCATATGGACGCATCTCGACCACGTCCGCCTGCCACAGATCGTCGTATCCGCGTACTATGACACGTCTACGTGGGAAATTTTTTCTCGCTGGAGCATGCAATTCTTCCACGAGCAGCTGTTTTTCAGAGGTCTTTTGCGACATATTTGATCGAGGCATAATTTGCAATAATGAGATAATTTCTCCACGTATACTCTTTATATATCTTTCTTCTCCTGCGCTGAATTAGATGTAGTCTGCGCGTGAGTTGCATACCGAAGCATTTTCTGCATCTCATCCATCATTATTTGCAGCGTTTGCACATTCGTCTCGAGCGTGATTATTTTGTTCTCAAGTTCTTCCTGTCTGTCCTCCAAAAGCTTGACACGTATTTCCACGTACTGTTTGTTTGCGGCATCAGTATCATCTTCCGGTTGCGTTAAGGTCGTTCTACATTAGTCGCAAGCAGCCAATCGCATGAACGCAAACAGCGCTACTTCCGGTCGTAACGTAGTCGCAAACAGCAATCGCACGGTTTGACCAAATCCAAAATTTGCGTCTCTGCGATTTTGCGACAGCCAATGAGCATCGAGCTCCGCTGTCATGGCGTCTATTTGGCTTGCTTGTTCGTTTCGTGTTCTGGTTGTAACGTGCAAAGTTATTGATAGGTTAGGAAATTTTATTTTTATAATGAGTGATGTAGAATGGAATGAAGATGAATTTCTGGATGCAAGCGTTCATGAAGATGATGTGGATGAAATAGATATAGAGTTAATAAGGCTCGTAAAAAATAATCCGGGGCTTTGGAACAAGAGTTCTAAGATGTACAGTAATGCTATCGCAAAAGACAGGCTCTGGGATTCTGTAGCATCACTTTTGCCAATTGAAATGACAGGTAAGAATGAAAACTTCATAATTTAATATATAAATTTTATAACTTAAGTTGTTAATTTTGATCCTGAAATAAACTGTGTTAACTGTTTAGGGACTGCTGCAGCAAAAAGGTTCCGCACACTGCGGACTACATTTAGTCGCCACTTTAAAAAAGTGAGGCAGTCTCAACCTAAATCTGGTGCTGGGTCAGACTGGCCCATTTACCAGCCAGCTTGGCCGCTCTATGAAGAGTTGCTTTTTTTGACTGATGTTATAAAACCACGCCAGTAAATATACTTAAGTTGCACTAATTTAAAAATTAATTGTGATAGTTTCCTTAAATTATTATAAATCCTTATTATTTTCAGGACAAAATCAAACATATTTGCTAAGCCAGCGAGTGTATTGAAGCCAAGAACAGGTGGGAATAATAATTGTAATGCAGCAGCCCTTGCATCTAACAATAGTCGGTCACAACAGTCACAACTCAGCCGCAGCTCAAGTTCTGCACATACCAATAGTCCAATGTCACAAGTGCACTCCAGTCCCACTTATAGCACTCAGTTGCAACAGAATAATACATCCAGTGACATGGATCAGATTGGTGGTTCTGGGGAATGTGGTTTGCAAAAATGGAACCAAGTCCTATACGGCAACATTGCAGGTATGAAATAGCAGCATATGTTCATATATACTAAGTTGTTTGCCAGCATTAGCATTTATGGAATATTGTGTTTCAGAGAGCGACAATGAGTCGAGTGTTGACAGTTCCGTCTCCACCCACGAACGTTCCACAAAAAGGCCAAACATTCGAACACCATCTCCAGATAATTTCTTTCAGAAGAAGAAAATTAAAAATGATAGCGACATGAATAATTTGGATAAACTGGCGGGGGCATTAATCACTATGAGTCAGCAGATGATTACTCAACCTGTTCAAACTGCTCAATCTCAAGAAGAGAAAGCATCTAATCCAGTGGACTCAGAGGTGGAAAGTTTCATGGGGATTATTAAAGTGTTGCTACAGCGAATCTGTATGCAACAGAGAATACCGTGCCTTATTGAGATTTTGAATATTTTACAGAATTTCGGCAATAAGTAATAAATTTCATTTAATTGTTGATCAGGATCTCTTAACGTAATTATTATTTAAATGTTTCTTTAATTTTGATCTCATAGTGTAATTCCAAAGATATATATTCATTGCACAAGACAATGTTAAAGTGTATCAGTATATAAAGTTTATATACAAAGTTTAGTATAAATTAATATATAATTTACAGATGAGTATTTGTTACCTGCTTTTTTTTAAGTTTTGTTAATTTACAAATATGTAGGTATTGAGTTTATGTTGCATGTATAACCTGCTTTTTTTTAAGTTTTGTTAATTTACAAATATGTAGGTATTGAGTTTATGTTGCATGTATATGAAGTCAAGAGTTTATATAAAGTTATCTGCTTTTTTTAAGTTCTGTAAATTTCTATTATATTACCATTATTATTACATTAAGTTATCTGCTTTTTTTAAGTTCTGTAAATTAATATATTTATATCACTCTGTAGCAATGTAATGTAAGTTTTTTTGGAAAGTAATACACTGGATTATCATATGAAACAGTCTTTTATTGTTTTAGATATGTGTAACATTTCAGCATTTATTAGATTTTGACCCTACCACTCAAATTACACATTACGTCGATGGATTAATGTTGGCATTTTTGAAAACATATTCATATTGCCAGGGGGCTTGTCTGAACCCAACATTTGATACAAAATATTCGCACAAGACATCTCTTTGTGCTTTGGCAGCATTTGAACCAGAATTACCCCCCATTTTCGGAATATTTTCGAACAATGTTCCTGCTCTTATGTCACGCCATGCTCCGTCTATTATCTCATGATCTGCATTCTCCCTATCAATAAGCTTTTGTACACAGTAACGATGCTGAAATGGTTCAAGTCTTTCCTCCATGATCATAATATAATTATGTAAACAGACTAAAGCTTTTACTACTTCCTCCAGATTATTCACAGAAAATTTCATATTCTTATTGAGAATTTGCCAGCGTGCACATAAAATACCGAATGCGTTTTCTATGGTACGGCGTCCTCTTGACAGCCTATAGTTAAAAACCCTTCGATTGTCATTCAGTTCTTTCTTACTGTAAGGTTTCATTAAATGCAGATCAAGAGGGAATATTTCATCGCCTAATAATACATGGTTAGTCTCTATTGCTGTCCCTGGGAGACAACAGGGACCTGGAATTCCAGCAGTTTTTTCTCGTACTCTGGCTGCTAATTCAGTGTTACTCCATACGCCGCTGTCACTGATACCTCCTACAACGAAGAATATAAAAGAAGAAATATAATTGATTTTCCTAGAACATTGCAAACAATCAAATTTCTGGTACAAAAAATGTTTATTTACCATACTGCCCAATGTCCACCCACACAAATTTGTAATTTGCATCACATATTGCTAGAAGAACGATGCTGAAACACTTCTTGTAATTCCAGAACTGGCTTCCCGAATTGGGTGGAGCTTGGATTCTGATGTGCTTTCCGTCGAGAGCTCCCACACAATTTGGAAATTGCCACTTGTTGAAGAAACCTTCAGCAATTTCAGACCATCTCTTTTCGTCAGGTTCGGGAAGGAATGTTGGTTGGAGTGCGTGCCACAGTGCACGACAGACGTCGTGGACAATGGCATACACAGTGGACCGTCCAACACGAAATTCCCAAGCTTTGGAATTTATGCTATCACCATGTGCAAGAAATCTACACGCAATGGAAGAAATTTAGATATGTGATCATTAATAAACATAGTGATGACATAACCTAATTCTACTTACGATAAAGTCAGAGCCAATTTCAATTGTACAGAGTGCGGACGCCGCGGGCCTATTTTTTCCAGAAATGGATGAACTCGAGTTAAAAGATCTTGAAACATATGCGGCCACATACGTGTATACATGAAAAATTGCTCATGATCAGTTTGTTTAATCTCTCTGAATAAATTCATGTAGAAACCTACATTACGGTGCTTTTCAACATTATTTATAGGGCGAATCCACCATCTTCTCTTCTGTGTTCTTTTCCTTATTAAATGTAAGTTCACATAGTACACAAACACACCACAAAGCATCAAAAATATTATAAAACGCCGGTACTGTTCTGCTTTTGCAGGCATTTTCCGTTTCACGACTGCAATGTAGAAGGTTCCAATCGCAAGACTCTTGCGACCTGCGACAATGTGGATGTGTGATCGATTGCTTGCGACTAATGTAGAACGACCTTTACGCGTCGTATCTTGCGCGACCTTGCGTCAAAGCCGGAGGCTGTCTGACACAGAGCGTTATCGCGCACGTAATTTCTTAGTAATCCATTCCATTTATAGTATGAGTTGTTCGGGGTTCCCAACGATAATCCAAATTTATTAATCGACATTTCGATACAAACAATAATGACAGACTGACTCGTTTCGCCGACGCATAGATTAATTTATAATAAGGCCAGCTTCGTAAAGTTCCTCGATAATTGATAATATTTCATTGTCGTGGGCATTGTTGCCGGCTTGACGCGAAGCTTCCAGCAATCGCAAGCGATCTACCAACTCGTTGGGATCATTCCAATGCACATAATCGATCTTATTATCGTTTAACGCCATAGCGCGCGGTATGTTTATACCTCTTCCAGCTTTTTTTCCAGGCGCTATTATATTTTTAATAGAGATTAATGGCGCTATTATATTTTTATACTTGTATCCCTTGTTACTTAACAATGGATTACGCATATCATTGCCACGTCTATGCGCATTTGTCGCCAGTAATATATTTTTTTGTATTTAATTTTATCATCGTCATTGTATACGTCACCGTCGGGTATTCTCTTGAAAATCAACTCGTAGAGACCTGGTGTTCCCACGTATCTTATTCCACCGATAATTATATTGTCATCTTTATCCACATCAAAAATTTTATCACCAAGCATTATTCCTTCGTTGCAAAATTTAACACCGTAAACATAATCCATACTGTTATTTTTATCTTGACTCAAAATAGCTCCCACATATTTTTGCCCTAGTGGACCCAGATGTGTGCGCAATGTATTTTGACCCTCGGACGTTTGTAATTGATATTGAACCGACGTCACAAGCGTTTCAGGCGTAGTTTCGAAAATTTCTTCCACATACGGAGACGATCTTTCGTACAATATTTGACTCGATTGTACATCTTTTATCGGAGTAGGAGTAACCACATTCGATAATTGTTTCATTCGCTTACGTTTTAATTGATTTGGAGTAGAAGTTATTAGCGAATCGTTCAATGATATATTTGACCTTGTTCGCTTTGTTCCAGACTCTTTTTTCGGATGCTTGTCTTCGAGCATACTCGATGGTTCGATTTTCTCTTCATTAGATTACACATTGATTGTATT
>CAJQTV010000565.1:0-40000 GCA_907163055.1 Formica aquilonia x Formica polyctena
TCATCGTACGGACTAGAGCAATTTTGTCTCACAGATAGTGTATACTTCGTGTAATTTTTAGATCTTATACAAGACTGCTGACGCGTCATTATCAATCTCTTCGTTCAAACACCGCGTTTGTAATCGTCGAACGTTATCGTTCTCGCGACGACGTTATTCTTGACGCCGGGGGGGGTTTACCTCTTTTCGTATCCTTCTTACCATCTACTTGCAACGCGTACATTTTTGCCCTAAGCCCGACGAATTCGGTCATTGATGGCGGCCATTATTCTCGTCCTTCATTACAACCCGGTATCTTTTATTCGCAAGCGTTATACGTAGCACATTGTCCAACGCATACTCGCTGATATCGAATCTGTCGACTTTGCGCTTTATATTCTCATATACATCGTCACACTCTATGTGATATATGAGACTGTCGGTGTCGGTGTACATGACTTTACATTTCTCTCGAACATAGGTACCATATAATCGTGGTGAAACTCGTACAAACATGTCTTTTGTGCCTCCGTGGAAGCACAGCGAATTTTTGGGGATCGTTGGCCAAATTAGAACTAAGGAGTTCGGGATCGGGCAGGGTCGTCTCGCCGTGTCAACAATTTTGTAGTAGTTGTAGAAATAAAGTCATTTATTCGTATACATCGGCTTTAAATCTTCTTGTCTTTCTCGCACTTCAACTCGGTTTATCGTGGTATAGAATTGCTGCGCGTGCCTGATATCGCGGCTGCCGTCGCGAGATCAGCTGGGACGCTCTTTTTATTAATATGATTTCAATTGTCCGTCTCGCGGTTGCTCTTTATTAAATTCGACTGTGCTGTATAATTGTATGAATATAACTGTTTAGGGTGGTTTTGTGATTAAGACTTCCTAGCGCTCGTTCGAGGTGGCTAGTTTTATCACCACCTGTTCGATTAGTTTTTTGGAGGAGATCGATTAGCGACAGGACCATAGGAGTTCGTGTCGCTCGATTTTGGGTGGAAAAACCCCGGATGCAAGCTTTATATATTCTTTGCTTGCATTTCCGGCGTATCGGTCTTCGAGCCTCGCGAACGCGTGGCCTCCGCGCGTGGTTTGCTTTGTCAGCAATTGCGCTCGTAACTTTATACGTCTTCCTCGACTTCGAGTTATAGTCGGAAGACGTTAAATAATATTTAATAATTAATAACTATACTATTATAATTTGGTTATAGCCGTTTTGGGCTATAACAGATAAGATTGCTTTGTACGCAAGTTTCCTTCGTTCGCAACGACTTAGTTACGTGCTGGTGAGTGAGATTTGACGAAAATTTTTATAACACATCAAGGAAGTTGAGGAACAACGCTTCTCGGCTCACAGAGATAAGATCGCTATGTACGCAAGTTTCCTTCGTTCGGAACGTCTGAATTACGTTTCCGTATTATTTGTGCGCAATATTTTTATCATATTTGCAAAAATTTTCATAACACATCAAGGAAATTGAGGAACAAAGCTTCTCGGCTTACAAGGCTAAGATGGAAGTGTACGCAAGTTTCCTTCGTTCGGAACGACTTAGTTACGTGCCTGTAAGTGATATGTGCCGAAAATTTTTATAACAGATCAAGGTAATTGAGGAACAATGTTTCTCGGCTCACAGAGTTAAGATCGCTATGTACGCAAGTTTCCTTCGTTCGGAACGATTTAGTTACGTTTCTGTAAGTGAGATTTGCCGAAAATTTTCATAACACATCAAGGAAATTGAGGAACAACACTTCTCGTCTCACAAAGTTAAGATGGAAGTGTACGCAAGTTTCCTTCGTTTGTAACGCCTTAGTTACGTGCCTGTAGACGAGATTTGCCAAAAATTTTCATAACACATCAAGGAAATTGAGGAACAACGCTTCTCGGCTCACAAGGCTAAGATGGAAGTGTACGCAAGTTTCCTTCGTTCGAAACGACTTAGTTACGTTTCTGTAAGTGAGATTTGCCGAAAATTTTAATAACACATCAAGGAAATTGAGGAACAACGCTTCTCGGCTCACGGAGATAAGATCACTATGTATGCAAGTTTCCTTCGTTTGGAACGACTTAATTACGTTCTTGTAAGTGAGATATGCCGAAAATTTTCATAACACATCAAGGAAATTGAGGAACAACGCTTCTCGGCTCACAGAGATAAGATCGCTATGTACGCAAGTTTCCTTCGTTCGGACCGAATTAGTTACGCTTCTGTAAGTGAGATTTGCCGAAAATTTTCATAACACATCAAGGAAATTGAGGAACAACGCTTCTCGGCTCACAAGCCTAAGATGGAAGTGTACGCAAGTTTCCTTCGTGCGGAACGACTTAGTTACGTGCCTGTAAGTGAGATTTGCCGAAAATTTTTGTAACAGATCAAGAAATTGAGGAACAACGCTTCTCGGCTCACAGAGATAAGATCGCTTTATATGCAAGTTTCCTTTGTTTAGAACGACTTCGTTACGTGACTGTAAGTGAGATTTGCCGTAAATTTACTTATCTATAGTTACATATGAAATGCATGACGAATAACATATGCTATCTATTTTTTTACAATAATTTATTGTGCCTAAATTTGGAAATACATTTATTTTTCAATGGAATTGGCCATTTTTCAAGCTGTTAAGATTTTGATAAAGTCTGCGGCGTCTCGCCTCTATTGCAACCAACATATTGTATCCTTGTCTCAATACTAAAAAGAACAAATAATCAATATACATCAGTTTAAATAATTCTTTCTTCTGTCAATATATCGTGGTATAGAAATAGCATTCCGACAGATAGAAAATACAACGTAACAAATCTCAATTATATTCATTAACAATACTAAAACACTGCTTCATTGTATATATAACAAGCAATGCATGTGATTAAGATGGTAAACAAAAATCCTGTTCGAACTACAATATGTTGATTTGTAATAAACATGATGCCACAGGCTATTGTCGAAATCTTATCAGCTTGAAAAATTCTTCTACTTCCACTGAAAAATAAATGTGTATTTATAAATTATTCATAAGACATGTCATTAACTTTACACGAGACTGCATTTCACCAATGTTATTTATACTTATCTATAGTTACATATGATGCATGACGAATAACTATATTGATCTATTTTTTTAAATAATTTATAAATTTTTATAATAAAATTTATAAATACATTTATTTTTCAATGGAACTAAAAAAATTTTTCAAGCTGTTAAGATTTTGATAAAGTCTGCGGCAACACATCTATTGCAAACCAACATATTGCATCCAATCCTTGTCTTAATACTAAAAAGAACAAAATAATCAATATCAGTTTTAATAATAAATTTCTTCTGTCAAATATATATACCAAATAGCATTCCGACAGATAGAAAAATACAACGTAACAAATCTATTATATTCATTAACGATACTAGAACAGGCTTCATCTATTTCAAGCAATGCATTCGCATCGAAACAAGAATTAACTACAATATGTTGATTTGCAATAAACATGATGCCACAGGCTTTGTCAAAATCTTATCAACAGCTTGAAAAATTTTTCTACTTCCACTGAAAAATAAATGTGTATTTATAAATTATTCATAAGACATGCATTAACTTTACACAGACTGCATTTCACCAATGTTATTTATACTTATCTCTTAGTTACATATGATGCATGACGAATAACTATATTTATCTATTTTTTTAAATAATTTATAAATTTTTATAATAAATTTATAAATACATTTATTTTTCAATGGAACTAGAAAAATTTTTCAAGCTGTTAAGATTTTGATAAAGTCTGCGGCAACACATCTATTGCAAACCAACATATTGCATCCAATCCTTGTCTCAATACTAAAAAGAACAAAATAATCAATAATATCAGTTTTAATAATAAATTTCTTCTGTCAAATATATATACCAAATAGCATTCCGACAGATAGAAAAATACAACGTAACAAATCTATTATATTCATTAACAATAGTAGAACATGCTTCATCTATTGCAAGCAATGCATTCGCATCGAAATAAGAATTAACTATAATATGTTGATTTACAATAAACATGATGCCACAGGCTTTGTCAAAATCTTATCAACAGCTTGAAAAATTCTTCTATTTCCACTGAAAAATAAATGTATATTTATAAATTATTCATAAGACATGCATTAACTTTACACACAGACTGCATTTCACCAATGTTATTTATACTTATCTGTAGTCATATGATGCATGACGAATAACTATATGATGACACTCCTTTAACAAATGCATTCAAATATACTAGATTCTTGTGTGCGTATGCCTATATTACTGTTCGCAGTTATCCATACTGGTTTTTGACAGGTATTTGACGTTAAATTTTCCAGAGTGCAACATTATATAGCATAGCACTCTTTCATTTATAAAGAAGTAAAGCTGCAAAATTCTTCCTGATACTTCTGGGTAGTTGAATCTATAAAATACACACATACATATCTTATAATAAACATATTATAGAATACACACATCTTTTTTTTATAAATATATGTATTGCTATGTTTTGTTCTGTTTTTACATATACATAAATTACTTTTGTAATGTTTTAGTTTTCTCTAATATAAATGAGATATACTTGATCCAACTATCCACAAGTATTACGAAGAATTTTGCATCTTTACTTTTTTATAAATGAAAGCGTACGAACACTGCACCCGGCATTTTGCAAACTTAACCTATACCTGTCAAAAGCAAGTATGGATGCATGCAAGCAGTAACATCGAAGCGCCGTTAGCGCAATCTTTCGTCAAAGACGCCAACCGTACAAGAAATACATTGCCATTATTACATGTGTGTTGTGTACGTGTATATATACGTGTAGTATAATACCACTATATTCTATGCATGTGTTGTATACATATATAGCGGTAAAGGGGACGACGACGACGATGATGATGATGGAGATGGTGACGTTTCTTACATGAAAATTTCCACATTTCGACTTTGCTTCGTAATATCTTTGCTTTATAGAACATGCAGAGCGAAAATAAATACACTTTCCTTATATAAATCGAACCCAAGCTATCGATTAAGCTTATCAAGAATTCGATCGGTTCAGCCGTTATTCAGATCTGATAATCTAAGGTACTCTCAACTATCCGACTCGCGTATAGATACCCGGGGTGCCTCGCTATTACTATGCGTGGTCTTTGCTTCGCGTGACTTGGCGCGAGACACTACCGTGTCTCTTGATGAATATATCTGTTTCGGGTGGTTTTGTGATTAAGACTGCCTAGCGCTCGTTCGAGGTGGGTAGTTTTATCACCTCCTGTTCGATTAGTTTTTTGGAGGGGATCGCTTAGCGACAGGACCATAGGTGGTCGTGTCGCTCGATTTTGGGTGGAAAAACCCCGGATGCAAGCTACGTATATTCTTTGCTTGCATTTCCGGCGTATCGGTCTTCGAGTCTCGCGAACGCGTGGCCTCCGCGCGTGGCTTGCTTTGTCAGCGATTGCGCTCGTAACTTTATACGTCTTCCTCGACTTCGAGTTATAGTCGGAAGACGTTAAATAATATTTAATAATTAATAACTATACTATTATAATTTGGTTATAGCCGTTTTGGGCTATAACAGATTTATCATAAAATGAGCAAAAAAACGAATTTTTGTCATGTGACACTTCGCGTAGCCATGGCTTAAATAATTCTATCCCATTGTTGTTTAAATTTCTGTTTTTCTGTTAATTTTTTATTTAAACTCTTATTGTCAGCATTTAATAATAATGATGTACTTTCTTTCATATTATTTTTGTGGCACGCAGAATCCGCATGTCTTAAAACATGTGTGTTGCACGAAATATTTTTATTACATATAACGCAATGATAAAAACTATCATCAGAAGATACTTTACGTATCCAAGATTTAATTCTATCATCACTAAGCCAAGCTTCTGAAAAGCTTCGCTTAGATTTTTTTTTCAATTCATCACACATTTTTATATACAGCAAAAGATAGGCAGAAACAAAGAATTAAAGAAGAATGAGTAAAATAAAAGATAAACAATAAACAATAGGGACTCACAATCAGAATTGATTCAGCTTCTTAGATATCAAGATTTCACAAGACACGTATCAAAAAATACGTTGACTCGCAAGTACAAGAATGCAAGGCAACAAGATTATCTCACAGAAGCGCCGTGAAACAACAGACAGCGTATGAAACAAATGCACGGCGTACGAAACAAGTGAAAAAGTGCCGAGTGCTTTTAGTGCTTTTTTTCAAATCAACACTAAAAACGAGAAAACAAACTGTTCTAGACATGGAGATTAATGAAAAGCATTTATCTTTCATGTCATCGGAAAAATTATATTCTACTTGGCCTAAGAAAATGAACAGTCTTACATTATATGCTGCTGACATTGATGACATTGCTGGTCCGTCATCGGTTAATGATATGTAATAATAATGTTGAAAATAAAATAAAAAGTATCTTGTCTTTAAAAGACATCACACTTGTAAAAAACAAGTATGTAATATATATCTTGTCTGTAAAAAACATCACATTTTTAAAATACAAGTGTGTAAAAAATATCTTGTCTGTAAAAGACATCACACTTGTAAAAAACAAGTGTGTAAAAAATATCTTATCTGTAAAAGAAATCACATTTTTAAAAAACAAGTGTGTAGAAAATATCTTGTCTGTAAAAGACATCACACTTGTAAAAAACAAGTGTGTAAAAAATATCTTGTCTATAAGACATCACACTTGTAAATGAAAGATACAATATAATATATAACATACAGTGGTATAATAGGGCTCCAGGCGAAGGTCCACTTTAAAAAACCGAACGCGCCATTGGTGATACCCCATGGGTGGTGTGGAAAAGCACCATTCATTATGTAAAGCCATCCTAAATATATAATACTAATCAATATATAATATTTAATGAAATATGTATTTTAGACAATTAGATTTTTTGTTATTAAAAATCAATTCATTTCATTTAAATATATGAGCGATTTACTAATTTCTTCGTTAGATGATGTACTTTCTCGCATTTTTACAAATGAATATAAAGTCTGCAAGGTTTGGCTAGTAATATAAGATTTAAAGCGTAGTAGTGTTCAATCAGTTTAATTTCTGATTATATCTGATATAAGCCCAACACAAGATTCAGAATATTAAACTGATTGAATTCAGCACGATAAATATTTGTAAACTGTTTGTTTGAAGCACAAAAAGTAGGAGTTTAATTCTCATATAAATTATATATGTTGAGTTGTATAAATGAAATTTGTAACTATTTCCAAAATTTATTATTTATTTTATTAAGTTAAACCCCAATGCTTTGTAAATATATATTCACAATCGCAAATATTATTTCTCCAATTTAAAAATATATTTACAACCTTTTGATACTATATATTTATACCAGAGTTATAAGAAAATACATTATTACATTAAAACAATACTGCTTTAATTAATATATATTTTTTTATTTAAATATATAAAAGTGCTGGCATAATATATATATTTTTATTCTTTCAGTATATTATTAACAAAAATTATTTGATTTGTTCTAACAATATTCATTTTTTATCTTTGTATAATTTCTCTTCATTTAAATAATATTTTTTAATAATCTAGATATTGTTTTTGATAAAAAAAAATATATTTAATATTTATTATATTTACTAAATAAGTATATTATACTTAAGAAACTTAAAGATTTAACAATAAACAAAAACGTTATTAAAATTCACCGAATAAATAGTTTCTCGAATAAAATAACATTTTTTACTATCAAATTATTTTTTTTCTCGGTATGTAGAATATAAAATGTTCAATATTATGTTCAATCTTCGAGTATTTTACTCGAATACTTTTATATCCAGTATACATAAATTAATAAAAAAATTAAAGCAGAGTATTGTCTTAATTTAATACTGCTCTCTCTTATAACTCTGATATAAATATATATTATCAAAAGCGTAAAAAATCATTTAATTTAAAACATATTAAAGAAGAAGGTTGAAAGAAAACATTTAATATATAACACATTAATAGGTTGTAAAAAAAACATTTAACGCTGTCATGCATCAAGAATCGAGAAACGAGCAACATCGCCCGTCGCCCGTCGCCCGTCGCCCGTCGCCCGTCGCCCGTCGCCCGTCGCCCGTCGCCCGTCGCCCGTCGCCCGTCGCCCGTCGCCCGTCGCCCGTCGCCCGTCGCCCGTCGCCCGTCGCCCGTCGCCCGTCGCCCGTCGCCCGTCGCCCGTCGCCCGTCGCCCGTCGCCCGTCGCCCGTCGCCCGTCGCCCGTCGCCCGTCGCCCGTCGCCCGTCGCCCGTCGCCCGTCGCCCGTCGCCCGTCGCCCGTCGCCCGTCGCCCGTCGCCCGTCGCCCGTCGCCCGTCGCCCGTCGCCCGTCGCCCGTCGCCCGTCGCCCGTCGCCCGTCGCCCGTCGCCCGTCGCCAGTCGCCCGCCCGCCGCCCGTCGCCCGTCGCCCGTCGCCCGTCGCCCGTCGCCCGTCGCCCGTCGCCCGTCGCCCGTCGCCCGTCGCCCGTCGCCCGTCGCCCGTCGCCCGTCGCCCGTCGCCCGTCGCCCGTCGCCCGTCGCCCGTCGCCCGTCGCCCGTCGCCCGTCGCCCGTCGCCCGTCGCCCGTCGCCCGTCGCCCGTCGCCCGTCGCCCGTCGCCCGTCGCCCGTCGCCCGTCGCCCGTCGCCCGTCGCCCGTCGCCCGTCGCCCGTCGCCCGTCGCCCGTCGCCCGTCGCCCGTCGCCCGTCGCCCGTCGCCCGTCGCCCGTCGCCCGTCGCCCGTCGCCCGTCGCCCGTCGCCCGTCGCCCGTCGCCCGTCGCCCGTCGCCCGTCGCCCGTCGCCCGTCGCCCGTCGCCCGTCGCCCGTCGCCCGTCGCCCGTCGCCCGTCGCCCGGCTCCCGACGCCCGGCGCCCGTCGTCGCCCGTCGCCCGTCGCCCGTCGCCCGTCGCCCCGTCGCCCGTCGCCCGTCGCCCGTCGCCCGTCGCCCGTCGCCCGTCGCCCGTCGCCCGTCGCCCGTCGCCCGTCGCCCGTCGCCCGTCGCCCGTCGCCCGTCGCCCGTCGCCCGTCGCCCGTCGCCCGTCGCCCGTCGCCCGTCGCCCGTCGCCCGTCGCCCGTCGCCCGTCGCCCGTCGCCCGTCGCCCGTCGCCCGTCGCCCGTCGCCCGTCGCCCGTCGCCCGTCGCCCGTCGCCCGTCGCCCGTCGCCCGTCGCCCGTCGCCCGTCGCCCGTCGCCCGTCGCCCGTCGCCCGTCGCCCGTCGCCCGTCGCCCGTCGCCCGTCGCCCGTCGCCCGTCGCCCGTCGCCCGTCGCCCGTCGCCCGTCGCCCGTCGCCCGTCGCCCGTCGCCCGTCGCCCGTCGCCCGTCGCCCGTCGCCCGTCGCCCGTCGCCCGTCGCCCGTCGCCCGTCGCCCGTCGCCCGTCGCCCGTCGCCCGTCGCCCGTCGCCCGTCGCCCGTCGCCCGTCGCCCGTCGCCCGTCGCCCGTCGCCCGTCGCCCGTCGCCCGTCGCCCGTCGCCCGTCGCCCGTCGCCCGTCGCCCGTCGCCCGTCGCCCGTCGCCCGTCGCCCGTCGCCCGTCGCCCGTCGCCCGTCGCCCGTCGCCCGTCGCCCGTCGCCCGTCGCCCGTCGCCCGTCGCCCGTCGCCCGTCGCCCGTCGCCCGTCGCCCGTCGCCCGTCGCCCGTCGCCCGTCGCCCGTCGCCCGTCGCCCGTCGCCCGTCGCCCGTCGCCCGTCGCCCGTCGCCCGTCGCCCGTCGCCCGTCGCCCGTCGCCCGTCGCCCGTCGCCCGTCGCCCGTCGCCCGTATCGTTGCCGGCTCGGTAGGAAGGAGAGAGACAGAAAACATCTGTCCTCTTCTGTTATCCGAAGCTAGCCGAAGCGCCGAGCTCACACGTACGCTGTTTGTGCTTGCGTGTGTTATCCCCTCCACCTCGGGTGCATGTTGCTCGCGTCTCAATTCTGGCCTCACTGGACTGTGGTCAATATAAACGTGATTAATCGGGACCGTGGTCAATATTAACGTGGTCAATATCAACGTGGTCAATCGGGACCGTGATCAATATCAACGTGGTCAATCGGGACCGTGGTCAATATCAACGTGGTCAATCGGGTCCGTGGACAATTTGAACCGTGGTCAATCGGGACCGTGGTCAATCGGAACCGTGGTAAATATCAACGTGGTCAATCGGGACTGTGATTAATCGGGACCGCGGTCAATATTAACGTGGTCAATATCAACGTGGTCAATCGGAACCGTGGTAAATATCAACGTGGTCAATCGGGACTGTGGTCAATCGGGACCGTGGTCAATCGGGACCGTGGTCAATTTCAACGTGGTCAATATCAACGTGGTCAATCGCAACGTGGTCAATCTCAACGTGGTCAATTGGGATCGTGGTCAATATTAACGTGGTCAAACGGGTGCCACTACCCGCTTAGCCCTATTTTAGATTCAATTATAGATATTGAAGATAATCCCACTATAATCAACAGATTTTTGAATATTCCTTTGGTTATCAACTTTAGAATTGTTAAAAATTACTCTCATCTTTTGGAAAAAAAATGGAAGACTTTCAGGTTTTTCTAAAAACTATGAATCTATCTCGTATATACCTTTTATCGACTTAGAATCTGGGCATTATCTTTTTCATGTTTGTCAGCCTGATTTAGTTTTTAGAGATAAATTTGCTGTCAATCTTGATGATTCTTTTTGTTTATTTACAGACGGCTCGAAACAAAAGAAGGCTAGATTTACTGGTTTGGCTATTACCAATCTTGATGAATCTTTATCTAAACTTTTCAGAGCTCCAAATTTTATCTCTATTTTTACAGTCGAGGCAATGGCTTTGTTAGAGGCTATTGGTTCTATTCGTGAAAGGGGTATTAAATCTGTCACAATATTTTCTGATTCAAAATCGGTCTTTTCTGTTTTATCTCGTTTTGATGTTTCTGGCAAGAAATCTTATCTTATTTCTAATATTAGAGAAGATCTTCTCTCTCTCAAAAATACAGGATTTGACATTAAACTGGTTTGGATTCCTGCTCATAAAGGAATCCTTGGTAACGAATTAGCGGATCGCAAAGCTAAAATAGCAGTCAGATTAGGTATTGATACCCAAATTGGTATTCTTACTCAGGATTTTAAGCTTCTGTGGAAAGATGAAATGTTTGAAAAATTCTTTGATTGGTGTAAGACTTCTGGTTCTGACCGTGGATCTTTTTATTTTAAGAATTACTTTTCTTTTTCTAGACGCAGCTGGTTTCATAAATTATCTCTTAGTAGAAAAACAGTTGTGAACATTTGCAGATTAAGAAGTTCACATATGTCCTTTAACGAGAGTTTGTTCAGATTCCGTATTGTAAACTCCCCGCTTTGTGTGTCATGTAACCAGCTGGAGACTGCCAACCATGTTTTTTGGGAATGTTCGCTATTTGATCGAGAAAGGGCTTCATTGGTGAAGGAGGTATGCAGAGTGTATAAATACATTGCCTTGGCAAATGGAATCCATTTTATTGGATTTAAATAATGATATAGTTTTATCGTTGGAATCATTTTTTATGAATATTGACAAAAGAATTTGATTATTTTAAGTTCTTGTTATACAATTATTTTACGAATCAAAATTTTGTGTTGTATTCATTTCATCGAGTTAAAAAAAAATAAATAAATAAATAATTATGTATTGAGTATCTAGTTTTAAGTTTAGTTATAGTTTTTCGTTTTTTTATATAGTTTTCTTATTTATATTTTGGCATTTAATTCATTTCAGGTTATTTTTATTTTACAATAAGCTATTTCTTTGTTCTTTATGTTATTCTAACATTAGTATTAATCTTTATTAGTATTTGAATAATTTTCATCTTCTTAATTTGTGATTTCTTTAAATTATCTTAGTTTCTTTTAAATTATATTAATTTGTAAGCTCTCTAAAGATTGTATTTCTCTGTTAACCTTTGTACGTTAAACAACTGAGTTGTTTTTAGCCAAGTTTTCTGTATTATATATGTGTATCAGCTGGCTGGATGGGTTCTTCCAGGCTATTATTTTTATCCAATAAAAAAAAAATAATATGTTTGCTTATATTTGTAAATTGCACTTTTTAGGAAATGATATACATGTGTGCTTGCTTCAATATTTGGTTTACTGAGTATTAATCTTATATCTAGAGGTAGGTATAGTTTGCATTTTTTTAATTTTTCAACTAACTCCAGTCTTTGGGTGTCAAATAATGGGCATTGCCAAACTATATGGTTTAGATCTTGTATATTAGCGTTACATTCGCATTTTGTTTCTTTTATAATGCCTACTCGTGATAGTGATGCAGCGAGATTATAATGGTCTGATCTGCAACGGTTAATAGTGACAATACTTTCTCGTGAAAGACCTTTATTTGCAAACCATGGTTTATTGTTGTTTTTGTAGTAATATTTGAAATAATCTTTGCCTTTTATTTGACCCTGTTCTTTAATATACTTTTTGGTGCTTAGGTTACATTTGTATTCGAGTGATTCATGGAAATCAGTAAATGGAATAGTAATACCATTGTCTGGCTGTGCTACAGTCGCTGTTTTAGCTAAAATATCAGCCTTCTCGTTCCCTTGTATGCCTATGTGCGATGGGATCCACAATAGTTCTATATTACTGTTTGTGGATTTTTGCTTGAATTCATTATATTTCTTTCTAATTTTAAAAATATAACTATTAGTTTTTATGTCTATTTTGGGATTTTGAAGACATAAAAGCGCACTGAGGGAGTTTGAAAAAATTTTGAAATTATGGTCTGGATTGAGAAGAGCGAAGTCTAGAGCATCGTTTAATGCGATACATTCCGCCGTGAAGACAGAAGCAGTATTTGTAATGTTTTTTTTTTAATAATGTTTAATTCTTGGCAAATACAAGCTGTTCCTACTGAGTTTGATCCGTTAATTTTACTACCATCTGTATATATAGTGTATGAATTATGTTTTGAAATAAATTTATTGAAAGAAGTGTTAGGGTTTACATTTTGTTTAAGATGTTTTCCAATCTTGGTGTTGATCGGGATTGAAGTAATAACTGTTTCAAAATCAAAGCTATAAATATCATAATGATTATGGATGTGTAAATTTTTTGTTATATTGAGCGTATCGTCAATGCATTGTTTTAGAAGTCTATTCTTTTTATGTCTTCTTTTTTTGTTTTTTAAATAATATTGGTTTATTGTTTTGTTAATTTGTGTACACGTGTTAGTCAGGACTTTACTTAGATAACTATTGCATAAGAACCTTGTGCGATTCTGAATGAGTGGGAGTTTTGATTCCGCTATTAAAATGTTTGTTGGTGTGCTAATACGATAACCCAAAGTTGATCTTATTGTTGAATATTGTATTTTTTCCAATTTTTCTCTTAAATCTTTTCGTGTTGGAAAGTATACAAAACATCCGTAATCAATATGTGAGCGCACAAGACTCTTATATAAGAGGCTTTCATGCATTTTTTTTTATATATAGTAGTTGCGGTATAAAAGTCATTTTGTAGTCAAAAGTTATACCCAGAAAACGAAGAGTTTCACTAGATTTAATAGTATGCTCATCGATTTTGATTTCAGTCTGACCCGGTGTAACCTGTTTATTATTAAAATGTAGTAGTGTTGTTTTTTTGTGGGCAGAGTTCAAGTCCTAGGGAATGTAGGTTATTTTTGATTATTGTTATTGTTTTTCAATAAGATTTTTGCATTTTTTGAAAGGAGTAATTTTTCAGTAGATTGCGATATCGTCGGCAAATTAGGAGTCGAAAACGTGTTTTGGTATATTGTTTGTTATGTCAGAGACATATAGTACGTAAAGAAGGAGGCTGAGAACTCCTCCTTGTGGTAGACCTTTATAAACTAGTCTGATTTCGTTCTTTAATATATCAGTGTGAATATGTCTTTGATATGTAAAAAATTTTATAAATCGTAAAAGATGATTTTCACAGCCAATGGCAACTGATTTATTTAACAAGATATCACTGTTAACGCGTTATCAAATGCGCCTTGAACATCTAAAAATGCAGCTAGGATGTCTTTTTTATCAGTCCTTCTTCTATATGTAAGCTCAGCTTTACTAAATTGTCTACACAGGATTGACCCTTACGAAAGCCAGTTTGGTTGACAGGTAGTAAGTTATTATGTTCAGTCCAGTATTGTAATCTATTTTTAACAATAGTTTCAAAAAGTTTACAAAGACATGAGGTAAGAGTTATCGGACGAACACTTTTCCCATCCGATTTTTTTACGAAGTGAATGTAAGAATGCATCCAATCTGTTGGATAGTTGTTTGTTGTGTACATTTGATTGTAAATATTTATCAAAATTAATTTATATTTTATGGGTAAATTTTGAATAACTTCGTAATTAATTCCATCTAAGCCTGGAGCATATTTAGCATTACGTGAACCTAAGGCTATGTTGAATTCCATTAGGTCGAAGAGTTTGTCGAAAAATTTATTAGGTTTGCTTTTGGGTAGGTAATCTGGATCATTAGGAACCCATGGGGGACTAATTTTACTAAGAGCGATAGCGCTTTGATTTTCGATTTGTAAATTTTCCGTTACATGTGTTGTATTTGTTTTAGTCCATTTGTTTTTTAAGATTTTACTTCTATTCCAGGTGAATTTTATATCAGTATGGAAATTTATGT
Organism: Formica aquilonia x Formica polyctena; assembly: GCA_907163055.1. Lineage (NCBI taxonomy): Eukaryota > Metazoa > Arthropoda > Insecta > Hymenoptera > Formicidae > Formica > Formica aquilonia x Formica polyctena. Next base: position 14,616 of record CAJQTV010000565.1, read on the forward strand.
GTTTTACGAATTCCTTAAAGTTTCCTTTTTTCTTTTTTTTAAATAATTTTTTGGCTTCAGCATTTATTTTTTTATAATTTATCAGATCTTCTAAATTTTTTGTGTATTCCCATTTTTTGTAAGCGGCTCTTCTTAATCTTTTAATTTTGTCGCATTCAGAATTCCACCAAAGAACCGGATTTTTATGCATGGAACGATTAACAATTTTTTTTTTTTTGGAGTATAGAGTTTAATAGTGTTTGTTATTAAGTTAATAAAGATTTTATATTTTTCACTCGCTAATAGTGAGTCGTAATCCTTCGCAAAGGTTCTTTCGTAAAATTCTTCTAGGCACTCTAAAACCTTTTTCCAATCAGTACGAATAGAGTGTAATATAAATGTTTTTTTATAATAGTACTGTGCGCGAGTGAACGCGGGAGCGCGTTGAGAGTGCGAAATGGACACGAAAGTGATTTTGTAAAACGCAGTCAATTTATTTAAAACAATAAATAGTAAACAAGTTCTTTGTCGATCAGATTTATGCTAATCTTAACCGTGTCTGGCTCCGGCGAGCGACCGGGAGCGCAACGATAATCTCCGCGAGCGACGGATATATCGAATACCGCAAGCGACGGTATAAACGGAGCGATTCCGCGAGCGACGGAATAACCCGCGAGCAACGGATAGAATTTCGTATCGAATATTCGCGAGCTACAAATATTCTCGAAGACGCGAGATTTCGCGAACCACAAGCGATGGTTAACAAAGGAAAAGCGAGCTACTTTAACTTTATCTAGCGAACGTCTACGTACAAAATTCACACACTATCTCGTCAAAATTATCGGATCGAGTGCGCCCGGCGGTTTCCCGAGAGAGCTTTTATACAACCGATCTTTTTGTGTTCTAGAATTTTCTACCTGTTTGTCTCAAATTTCGCGTCGGTTGCTATGTTCGATGATTAGTTAAAATTTGAACGTTGTTATTAGACTTTGTTTGTCGTTTTAGGCTCTCCCGGGTGACCGCTGCGTGGCCCGCATCGATAGGCACGAGCGATGCCGCGGGCCTGGCGCGGTTCGTGTAGCGCCGCTGTTGAAGCGCGCTCCTATTTGTCGCGAGCCGTGCGACGCGCGACATGGCGGCTGACGCGCTAAATTTCGAGCGCGATTAATCGGCGCTTTATTGTTGGTCTTTATCGTGGCTAATTGCTATTCGTAATTATTTGCGTTCGATTTCGAACAGTACCTTTTTTCAGTATTTATATTTATAAAGATAGGATAATGATCAGAACCCCAGGTTTCATCATGTATTCTTACATGAATTTTATCTGCATTGCTCATTGTTGACAGTATAAGATCAAGATTTGATTTTTTATTTCTATAGAAGTCTATATGTGTAGATGAATTAGGATTATGAAGAAAAATGTCCTGATTATCGATAGCATGTAATAGTCTTTCACCGTTGCTATCATTGTTCAAACAATTCCATAGCTTATGATGGGCATTAAAATCCCCCTAAGTATGCAGTTCTTATCTCTTTCAATATTATTTATTATGTCTTCCCATTGTGTTTGAGAGAGGATAAAACCTGGAGTTCTGTAGCACACTACTATTTTTAAAGAAGGGTTTACATTATTGATATTTACTCCACAAATTTCAACTGTATCGGCAGGAATGTTTAAATTATTTAATTCTATAAATACTAAGTTTTTTCGTATAATTATTATTATACCCCCTTCAGGTGTGTGTGTTCTATCCTTTCTATATGTATTAAAGCCTGTAAATTGTAGGTTTTTTTTCCGGTGTTAACCAGGTTTCTACACACGCAAAGATGTCTATGTTTCTTAATATATCTTCAAGTTCTTCTTTATGTCTTAATATACTTCTCGCATTCCAGAACAGTATTCGACAGATTCGTACCTTGTTGTCTTGATTGCAGTTGTGCGTCCATTTTCATCTATTAGGATGATTAGTGAGATTGTGTGACATTATCTTCTCCAGAACTTACAGCATCACTAGACATGTCTTCTATATTATCGTCTGTAGAGGATTTTAGTTTTTTTTGAGACGTGTAATTTTACTTTTAAGACTTCGTTCGCTATATGCGTCTGTTAACATGTATTTAGTGCCATCAGATCATTTGTGTATTTTTGAGCAATTTCTTTAATGTTCGAATTTCCATATGTATTTATCAGGGATTCTATAAAGTCATTAAAAGTGAGAGAGTATTTTTCTTCATTATTTGTCAGATATTCCTTAGCTGGTTATAACTGTTGCTCTATGTCGATTTTGCTTGTGATCTGTCGCCTTTTAGTTTTTTTTTCCTGTTTTCCATACTCTATCGTTAATATCATTTTGTGTGTTTAAATTTTTGGGATCACTTTGGTTAGAGGATGTAGATACCACGCTTGAGAGAGGTCTTTTGTGTTCAGCAGTCGATAGAAAGTCACTTTCTTTTGGAATTAATAAATTATTAGTTTCCTGTAATTGATTGCTAACTGAAGTTTCGTTTGTTGTTTGCTCCTTATTGGCATTAGTATGATAAGAGTTTTGCAAATTTGATTCCGTATTTTTGCAGTATTTTGCAAGGTGCCCTTCTTCTTTACAAAGAAAACATGTTAGCTTCTCCGCAGATAGGTAGATCCAATAAGTAGTATCGTCATAATTAATTTGCATATTCTCAGGAATTTTTTGGGCATCTTCTGGACGTACGTACATCTGTCTGCGAAAACTTAATATATGTCCATATTCTGGAATACTTATACCAGCTCTAATAGATGTTATTTGAGAAACCGGAGTGATATCCATTTTTTTCTTTAATTCTTCTTCTATAGTTGTATGAGGAATAATAGGACATACGTTAGAAATTATAATCCTTTTAGCTTTCAATATAAGCGGGCGTATTTCGAGTGTGTTGTTACCAATGTTTATCTTTGTGTTATTGTCCGTGAGTTGGTCTACGATGTCCTTGCTATTCAAGTAGAAGCAAATTCTTCCGTGAGAAATACGTGAGACATAGCGAATATTTCTCGGGTTGATTAAATTTCCTAATGCGACAGTATATTCTTGTACAGTATGTCCTTCTACAGAGTCCATGACGATAGCTTGTCCTTTTATCGGTAACTGCCCTTGTTGTACTATTCTTGCAAATGAAACTGTTGTAGTAGGATTCGTTGTTGTTGGAAACATCTTTCAGGATGGGATGCACGTGTGCCTGTAGTCAGAGACACAATGCAGCACCTTTAGTTGTTTATTTTATATGCACGATTATCTGGATGTTTAACAGCGTATTCGATCGAGTTTGGCACACTCGCAGAGCTGCGCTTATCAACACGTCTTATCTCCACGGTGTTCGACACGCGAATCTTACATTAGAGTATTCAAACCTTCTCACCCGACAAATGCCTCCGTTGCGAAATATGCTCTTCGAAGTTTATTAAATGTCGTTACACAATATTTATGAACGTTAATTACTCATTGATAATAGTAAATTAAACATGATAATAATATGAAATTAAACAGATCATAGAAAGTGTAACTCTTTTTAAAATAACGATGAGTATCTTCACAAAAGAAGATAAGTTGCAAATACAGTGCAGCAAATAAATAATAATGGTTTGGCAAAAGTGCTTAATTTAAATCGATTATTTGGGGATTCAGTTATTATGATTTATAATGATTGCCAATCATAAATACGCAAGCGCGTTATGTGTCGCTCGATTCAAACCACAAATGATACAAATGTTGCAGTCCATCAAGAATACTGTGCCCGAATAGTGGGCCCTCGAGAACACGCATAGTATATATATAAAATTTATAAAAATCGGTTATCACAATTACAGTTTTTTATTAAACAAAAATTATAGAAAATATATATGATCTGTTAAAACTTGGCGCATGAATAGTGACAAAACTAAAGATTTATAATTCAGCAATTTCCTGGTTGTCTTTTCGGCTTATTAAATTGTATATAGTTTCAAAAATCAATGATTCAAAGCGCATTAAAATATTCATAAAATTGACAAAGATATGAACGAAAATGCGAGCAGCAAGGGAAGACTGCAGGGACTCTCAAGAATTACGTACATAAACCTGCGTTACTAGACATCGTTCAAACAGCCATTAAACCTGTGTACGAAGCCCTAAGTGAAGAAGAATTGCTGCAAATGTGTTTAGGAGGTTATACACAAAACAATAATGAAAGCTATAATCATAAAATGTGGAAGATCGCTCCGAAATCGACTTTTGGCAGCCTTAGAATAATTGAAACTGCTTATGTGGCTGCGAGTACTTTCAATGACGGAGCCGATGCCTATCTTCGAATATTAGATGTATTGGGCATACAAATTGGACGAAACGCTTACGATTATTGTCAACAAGAGGACGCAAACCGGTTGATGCACGCTAGGATCAAGGCGTAGCAACAGACAAAGGAGGCGAGAACTGCTCGTAGGCAGGCAAAATCAATGCTAAATATGGCAAATGAAGCTCAGGAAGGTACTTCTTATGGCTCCGGAATAGCCGAGTAATCGTAAGTTCGATTTATAAAAGATATATTAAAAAGTTTTCATTTTAAAAATTTAAATGCGTTTTTCTCAGAACGTCTTTTTTTGTCAGTGTCTGCACGATAACTCAGCGAATTTTTAATATTTTTGGATAAAATTTTAACGAAAATTTTCTTCATAAAATTCTCTAAAATCTATCGGGAGCTTTTTCCGATTTTCGATCTTGTTTTTTTTTTATAACAAAAAAAGTGGACAAATTTTGAGGCAAAGTTGTAACTCTTTTTTTCAAGTTGTCTAATTTCGTGAATTTTTATAAATTAAAAAATCCCCCTCAAAAGATCGTAACTATATATAACATTTCTTTATAAGAAAATATTTTTATTTTTCAGATCGAACTAACCTACAATGCAAAATCATGCAGACACTAGGATCATGAACGCTCATCATTGGTGCATGCAACTTGCCATAAAAGTTACAATTTTTTATGAAACTTAATACTTTTTTATATACATATACTCAAATATATAACAAATAAAATAAAAAAAACTCTGTATTGATTACTGCATTATTTACTGAAAAAAAATTCCCGAAAATAGGCCATTCTTGCGCGCGACAAAGGTATGTAACCCCTTAAGAGGAATTACAGAGGGAAACTGATAACATTTATATTATTGTTCGATACAACCAAATATACAGGGTGGTCCATTTTAAAAGAGCCAGTCAAATATCTCGAAAAATATGGAAGATATGGAAAAATGTTTCAGACAAAAGTTGTTTGGTTCGAAGGGGGACATAAGATGGTGCCATTGATGTGACTTTGGATAGTCATTTGAAGGTCACATGATGATCACTTTCAATTTCTTAAATGGAAACCCCCATTTTTCATTGCATATTCTTATAACTTATGTCGAGAGCTTTCCAAAACACTATAATAAAGTATTTTTTCATTAAGTACTTTTTGAGTTATTTTATATTTTAATCTGACATATTTTGATATAAAAATTAAAATATCTCCTAAAATATTTAGTTTTTGACAATCTTACCATAATACTTTTATGTACAGAATAATGAGACAAATCAATTAGTGTAAAGAAAAAAACAAATAACCTTCATGTGACCTTCAAATGACTATCCAAGGTCACATCAATAGCACCATCTTATGTCCCCCTTCGATCCAAACAACTTTTGTCTGAAACGTTTTTCTGTATCTTCCATATTTTTCGAGATATTTGACTGGCTCTTTTAAAATGGACCACCCTGTATATGTGTCAGTTCACAGCATCACAGCGTCGTCATTGGCTTTCATGGAAAAAAAGTGAACATTTAGTAACCAAAAGTTTTATAATTTGATGACATGTAAGATGCATCGTGATTAGTTATAAAGAGAAATTTTGAAAATCTGGAAGAGATCTCAGATTGATGTACTAAACACATTTCAAAAAATGATATACGTAAGAAAGCATCGATTTGATTAGCACATTGGAATTATACAGAATATCGATAGAATCACTATTGATAGCTGGGCCGCCAAGGATTACGCGGGAACTGTTTGAGCGCAAGCATTTACAAAAAGGAAAAAGAACAAAATTATTATGTCAAAAACGGTATTATGTGTTTTAGTGAAAGTGTTAATGTTAGCGAAAGCGGATATTTTGTCAAATTATCCGGATTCAGACTTCATACAGGTAAGAGACTGCTTTGTTGAATAAAATTAAATGTTATTATAGCTAATAGTTTATTTGTGTAACTAAAACTGTATATGATAATAAAATATATAGACTGTATAATAATAAAATGAAACTATATAACATAAACACTAGAAGAATATGTGAAATGTTACGAAAAAAAGTTTCTCTCTCTTTGCTATTTTTAAAAATAAGTATTTTTGGAAGATTAATAAGATTTTCTGTTTCTTTTCCGCTATATTAATACATACATATGCTGACACTTGACACTTTTTATGTGATTTTTCTTCAATTCTTAAGACCTCTTTACTTTTTAAATATTTATAACCATTTATATATTAGTATAATAAGATTTATACTAAATTAGTTTCTATTTAACAAAATTAATTTAGAAAGTCAGCATCCTTTTTTATGTTAAGAATAGTTATATATAGGGGAAAGTAGGGTAAAACCAGATACTTTTTTGGATTTGTTTTTCTACAAAAAATTAAAGAGTAAAAAAAAATTTGCCGTTAGTATTCTTTAGTGGACCTTAAAATATGAGAAAATAAAGCTAGTTGCTGAAAAAAAATATTTGGTTACCAAGAATAACAAGATTTTTTCTAGAAGTCAAAATACCCGGTTTTGCCCACCAATAGGGGAAAACTGGGTACACATTTGAAAACATGTAAAACACCGTGCAATTACAAAATCTAGATTTATTTTAATCAAAATACAATACAAAGATGTATTTTATTGATAAAAATCACAAATAAAGAGATCCTCTTGTTCATTTTTTAACTTTAGGGGTCTCAAAAAGCTATTTTTAATGGTTTCTTTTTCTGAGTGGTAGTTTTCGTTTCCAACTGTTTTTTGTAGGCAGACAAAGTCAGGATAACAGTTTTTCCTCTTTTCATTACATGAGGTGTGTAGATAACCGGTTTTGCCCCAACACAAGAAGAATAACAAACACGGCAGCTGTATATTTCGGTGTACAAAGTTACAATCAAAACTAATGCAATATACTTTAATATGTACAAAATGCAATGCTTCATTTACTGAAGCAGATGTTATGTGTAGAAAAAATCTATAACGACTCGATTGTTGCTCCGATATTGATCATTGTTGGCTCGAAAATTGTGAACTTCTCTCAAAAAAGAAATATTGTGCATATGGGCACAGTTCATCTCAAATTAATGTTGACATCAATCTACAACTAATAACACGAGTTAGCCAAAGATTGTATCACTTATCACGAAGAAACAGAAGTACCCGGTTTGACCCGCCTAACCGGTTTTATCCTACTTTTTCCTATACATATATAATAGAACAGAACTACTAAATATCAAAACAAAGTCGAGTATCGGTGCAATAAAGTTTCAAGTTGTATCAATTAACTCTAACAATAAAACCAATAGTTACAGAAAATCAACAATGTGATACAACCAACCAATTTTTTGCTACGCCTTCGACTTTATATATGATTTTAATTGTACATATATTTATTATATAGTTATATGCAGACGATCTTATGTAGGTGATATACATACATAGGTTAATTATAACATCGTATTCTTCAGAATTTGTTTGCGTTAAAAAATGTTACAATAACCGAAAAGAATTCGACAAAAGTTTGAATACAAAAATTTATATAATTTCTATAATTTCTATGACCATAAAAGGACAATACTTATAACATTTATATTCTTAAAGTTAAACAAACATTGTTGAATCTTTAATGATAAAAAATAAATTTAAAAAAAAATCGTGCTAAGATAAAGTCACTTACTTTGAGAAATTAACTAAGTTACCGTAAAAAAAAAGAACAAATCGTTAAACAAAATTATTTTAACAATCGAAAAGAGCTATACTTTCATGTATTATTTGCTAAGAGAAGCGGTTATGTGAACTCGCATTAACCCTCATTATTGTATTCTGTGTGACTTTGGACTATCGCACACAAATTGATATAGCTACATATGCATAGCAGACCGTTTGGATTAACGAGCATTGAACATTAAATCATTACATATTGATTTACATTACATGCTCATTGGTCTAAACGGTCTTATTGACATCTATTTGACGCAGCTTTTTGTATACGATGCCTTTTCTGTTTAATATAAAAATCATGGTTGATATGCAAGATCTTGCATTTAAAAAACAATAAAAACAGATTTTTAAAAAAAGTCTTGAAAAACAATAGCAACAGATTTTTAAAAAAATGTAACTGCACCGTATTTTTTGAACACATTATCAATCAGGTGAGGTATAAAGAAAAATATCACGCCTATATGATTATACAAATAAGAAATTTCATGGCAGATTTATTTATTTGTACATATATTATTTATCATTAGAAATACCGGAAGTAGCCGCGTGGCCCAGCGGTGCTTATGCTAATTCTTTTTGTATGTTATATTTTATCAAGGATATTCCAGTATCAGACAACAACGATTACCACATTTTACAAAACCTCAAATCTGACCGGAGTCATTCTGACAGTGTGAGTGTGAGAAACAAAATTGATGAAATTCCATTTGCAAATATATCTATGATCCCAGAATTTATTGATAAGTTGCAAAGAAATGAATAAATCGTTAAAAAAAGTCGACAAAAATGATTGTAAATTTACATTTAAGAAAGAATAAAAACAAAATCTAAAAAAATAATATCTTTCAATACCGAGAAGATTATAAATTTCATTTTGCCGCAAAAGAAGAAAAAAAAATCCACATATTGTATTCTACGTAAAATTAATCAAGATTTAATATAAAGCAGTTAATTATATTATTTAATTTTGCTAGTTTATTTTTTTAGAACAATCGCAAATATTCTACTTCTGATTTCTGATGAATAAGATGTTTCCGAAAAACGTTTAAAGCTTTATTAAAAGCTTTGTATTTTCTTTTGTTTTTGATTAACAATTATTTTTTTGAATCTTATAAAACACGCAAACTTTTTTATATTATTTTATTATTTTAAAAGTTAACATTTGGTGCGCTAATTTCTATATTTTGTAATTTACCTATTACCTATATTTTTTTCTTGCTTTTATTTTTACTTTAAATTGTTTTTTTCTGAATTATAATCAACTTAAGAAATAATCAACTTAATGTTCTTATATATAATTATGCCAATATATATGATCGTAAAAATTCTAGAAAGCATAGTATATAGTGCGAGTGTGAGAAACAAAATTGATGAGATTCCATTTGCAAATATGTCTGTGTTTCCAGAATTTATTGGTAAGTTGCAAAGAAATGCATAAATTGTTAGCAAAAAAGTCCATGACAAAAAAAAATTGTAAATATAATCTACATTTAAGAGAAAGTAAAAATAAAATATAAAAAAGTATCTTTCAATGCCGAAAAGAATATAAATTACATTTTGTCGCAAAAAAAAATCCATATTATGTAAAATTAATCAAGATTTAATATAAAGCAGTTAATTATATTTAATTTTGCTAGTTTATTTTTTTTAGAACAATGGCAAATATTACTTCTGATAATACTTCTGATTTCTTAAGGGGATCCAAAAGTGACGGCCGAACTCCGACGGGTTAGCGCCCTCATCCAAGCGTAACTAAAATTATCGATAATACCGACCGAAATTATCGATAATATCAATAATTTTAGTTCCGCTATTACCGATATGAATATTTTTGCATGTTCTATGCATATTTGAAAGAGAATTGTGTTCAATATGTTGAAATCGGACAACATCGTGTATTTCTACTGCTCTATTGCCTCGCACGCATATCTAAGCGTATTTAAGCGTATAGATAACAGTATAATATAGACGTGTCTGCCTTTATCACATATTTGAACATAATTTCACATTGTTCATACGGGCTATGTGTCTTCCCATAAATCTTCCAAGAGGAATAACATTTGATTAGGTGTTATATATATAATTGTGTATATATATATGTATATGTATAATATGTACATAGACGTATACAGATGTATGTGTATGATATATATACATATATTCTGAATATTATCATGTAACTTTCTATAAGTTGCGATCTATGCAATGCAGCTAATTTTTTTCAATTGATATAATCAATGGATATATAACAACAATGTATTATTTATACAAATATATATTATATTGTCTTTTTTTGTTCGTATACATAAATGTTTATATATTTGTAATAAACATTTATAATACATTGTTTGTCTTCATCGCAACAGAATAATATATCGCCTCCATATTTTTTAACCAAAGCGAACATGCAAAACGCATTTGGTGTCAAATATTCTTAAAACAACCAGCTCACGAACTGACCGCCTCTGGCATATATTTTTTAACACACATGCAAATCGCATCTAGTGTGAAATAACAACCAGCTCACGAATTGATCGCCTCTGGCATATATTTTTTAACACACATGCAATTTTCATCTAGTGTGAAATAACAACCAGCTCACGAATTGATCGCCTCTCTCATATATTTTATAACACACACGCAAATCGCATCTAGTGTGAAATAACAACCAGTTCACGAATTGATCGCCTCTGGCATATATTTTTTAACACACATGCAAATCGCATCTAGTGTGAAATAACAACCAGTTCACGAATTGATCGCCTCTGGAATATATTTTTTAACACACATGCAAATCGCATCTAGTGTGAAATAACAACCAGCTCACGAATTGATCGCCTCTGGCATATATTTTTTAACCAAAGCGAACATGCAAACACGCATTTGATGTCAAATATTCTTAAAACAACCAGCTCACAAACTGACCGCCTCTGGCATATATTTTTTAACACACATGCAAATTGCATCTAGCGTGAAATAACAACCAGCTCACAAATTGATCGCCTCTGGCATATATTTTTTAACACACATGCAAATCGCATCTAGTGTAAAATAACAACCAGTTCACGAATTGATCGCCTCTGGCATATATTTTTTAACACACACGCAAATCGCATCTAGTGTGAAATAACAACCAGCTCACGAATTGATCGCCTCTGGCATATATTTTTTAACCAAAGCGAATATGCAAAACGCATTTGGTGTCAAATATTCTTAAAACAACCAGCTCACGAACTGACCGCCTCTGGCATATATTTTTTAACACACATACAATTTTCATCTAGTGTGAAATAACAACCAGCTCACGAATTGATCGCCTCTGGCATATATTTTTTAACCAAAGCGAACATGCAAAACGCATTTGGTGTCAAATATTCTTAAAACAACCAGCTCACGAACTGACCGCCTCTGGCATATATTTTTTAACACACATGCAAATTGCATCTAGTGTGAAATAACAACCAGCTCACGAATTGATCGCCTCTGGCATATATTTTTTAACCAAAGCGAACATGCAAAACGCATTTGGTGTCAAATATTCTAACAACCAGCTCACGAACTGACCGCCTCTGGCTAACTCACTACTGTAGCACTAACTACTATTATAAAATACAAATATAATAAATTTTCAATAAAATATCAAAATAAGCAAAAGACTGCGTTCTTATTTTTCAGAGATTTATGTTATATATTCGGCATTACTTATATATATACACTGTGTGTACACACACGCGCGCGCACACACTAACAGGCGCACGTCGGTGAACCGCGCTATAGCTGTAACAGCTGAGCGCTCACGCACACTACCAGGCGCGCGGCTCACCGACGTGCGCCCGGCTAAAGATAGGCGATGATTGACTTGTGTATATACAGGGTGTCCGGTAAAGATTGTGCCAACGCTCGCGAGCGGGTGGAGCACAGTAATCTGAACAGAAAAGTCCTGTAACATTTTTTTCCATAACGCTTTATAAAGGAGTTATTATTGAGTAAAGTCTGATCAATCAGCGCCGACTTTTAGCCGTGCGCACGTCAATGAGCCCCGCGCGCCTAGTAGTGTGCGGCGGCGCACACTTCGCAGCGCGGGGCTCACTGACGTGCGCCCGGCTAAAAGTCGTCGCTGATTGATCAGACTTTACTCAATAATAACCCCTTTATGAAGCGTTATAGAAAAAAATGTTACAGGATTTTTCTGTTCAGAATAACACCCTCTACCTTCCCTTAAAGGGTGTTGCGCGAATTTTCGGACACCCTGTGTAAATATACCTTATATATAAATAATACTAACCTCTTGACCCTTATTCTTTTTAAGGAAAGTCTTCGGACAGAGAGAGGCAAGCGTTTATCATTATATTTTTGTCCCATTATGTGGACATACTATATATTAAAAATTAAAAACACAAAAACACAGTTTTTTGACTTCAAAGTGTTATAACGCGTTATAACGGTTGAGCGCGCGATAATCTCTTGTTACGCGTATCTACAAAACACACGCGACAAACTGACAATGAGCCTGAGCTGCCGCGCACTGATATGATCGCGTTCGTCTGTTTGCATGTGTGTGTGCGTACAGCCGACTTACTGCCCGATACGTACATACTTATGTACTGACTGCTATAGATATCGCGTTATGATGAAAATGAAAACTAATGCACATCTTTATAAATGTTTATCTTAATAAATGAATATTGTACAACCGAATAAAAACATTGTTTTTATATTGCTAAATTAATTTTATACATAAAAACATTATTTATATTTAACGAAAACATTATATAAAATTAATTATATGGATTATTAATTGATAAATTACCAAACTTTAATTCATGTGTGAGAGAGTAATATACATGTACGCACTAACATATCGCAATTTCTAATATCTTTTTTTTTTTCGATCATACACTTACTCTGTTTCTCTCTGTATCTCTCTTTCTAATCGTTCGCTTACTACGTACTGCATATCGCTTAGCTTTATTCTTCTAGCATATTCGCTTACGCGTTTACTCGCGCTTCTCTCTCTCTCTCTCTCTCTCTCTCTCTCTCTCTCTCTCTCCTTTTGTTCATTCATTATTCTTTCATTCTCATTATTATATTTTTATATTTGTTCAACATTTATTGTTTTATTTTATTTTTATCTCTACACGTAAATAAATAAATTTATTTATTTTTATTTTAAATAGCATAAATGAGATACAATACGTTATTTTCTTTTTTTATTTCACTATATATAGTTAAAACAATACATAATTACGTTTCATTTTAGTTAAATACAACACATGCACATACAAAAATACATACGCACACGCACACATACATAATACTTTTTTTATTTATAAAATATACAATATCTTATTTACGCTTTATAAAATAAAGATAAATTAATTAATTTATTATCATGTAGGAAAACAAGAATAGAAAGAATAAAAGTCGAACAAATAAAAGATTATAATAATGGGAATGAAAGAATACAATAAAGAACAAGCAAAGAAAGAGAGAGAGAGAGAGAACGAATGAGGAGCAAGCGAGATAGCTAACATGAAAGACTTCCGAAGTCTCGCTCGCGAGGCTCGCTTTATCTATAATCTCTCGCGTTATATACCGTTACTGTAAAATTTTTGTTTTTCGCGCTTATTGATCCGAAAATAATTACAATGAATTCATGATATTTTACCAATTAAAATAATACGAAACACAAAATCGGATAATTTTTAATCAATTATATAATTAAAATTATGATTACTTATTTCATTAAAAATAATCCGATTTATGTCATATTTAGTGTCATTTTAATCGCAAAAATGTAATTAATCCATTACAATTATTTTCAGATATATAAAATGCGAATTACAGAGATTTTATTTTCTATAATAAGATGACATTTACACGTCAAAGATTACAGAGAAAGGGAGCCTGGCGAGCGAGACTTCGGAACACTTTGATGTTTGTCATCTCGCTTGCTCCTTCATTCTTTCTTACTCTCGCTTTTGTCGATTCTATAGCATCGGGGATCTTTCCTTATGTATAAAATATAAACATTTTACAAAATAAAAACTAAAACTTACATTTTGGATGTTATTAATATGAATATAATTATAATGGATTAATGAGTTTCTTGCGATTAAAATAATACCAAACATGACATAAATTGGATTATTTTTAATCAATTATGTATTATATGTAATTATGATTACTTATTTCATTAAAAATTATACGATTTATGTCGTGTTTAGTATCATTTTTATTGCAAGAATCTCATTAATCCATTATAATTATATTCATATTAATAACATCCAAAATGTAAGTTTTAGTTTTTATTTTGTAAAATGTTTATATTTTATACATAAGGAAAGATCCCCGATGCTATAGAATCGACAAAAGCGAGAGTAAGAAAGAATGAAGGAGCAAGCGAGATGACAAACATCAAAGAATTCCGAAGTCTCGCTCGCCAGGCTCCCTTTATCTGTAATCTTTGAAGTGTATATGTCATCTTATTATAGAAAATAAAATCTCTGTATTTTGCATTTTATATATCTGAAAATAATTGTAATGGATTAATTACATTTTTGCGATTAAAATGACACTAAATATGACATAAATCGGATTATTTTTAATGAAATAAGTAATCATAATTTTAATTATATAATTGATTAAAAATTATCCGATTTCGTGTTTCGTATTATTTTAATTGGTAAAATATCATGAATTTATTGTAATTATTTTCGGATCAATAAGCGCGAAAAACAAAAATTTTATAGTAACGGTATATAACGCGAGAGATTATAGATAAAGCGAGCCTCGCGAGCGAGACTTCGGAAGTCTTTCATGTTAGCTATCTCGCTTGTTCCTCATTCGTTCTCTCTCTCTCTCTCTTTCTCTGCTTGTTCTTTATTGTATTCTTTCATTCCCATTATTATAATCTTTTATTTGTTCGACTTTTATTCTTTCTATTCTTGTTTTCCTACATGATAATAAATTAATTTATTTATCTTTATTTTATAAAGCGTAAATAAGATATTGTATATTTTATAAATAAAAAAAGTATTATGTATGTGTGCGTGTGCGTGTGTATTTTTGTATGTGCATGTTGTATTTAACTAAAGTGAAACGTAATTATGTATTGTATTAACTATATATAGTGAAATAAAAAAAGAAAATAACGTATTGTATATCTCATTTATGCTGTATAAAATAAAAATAAATAAATACATTTATTTATTTTTATGTAAGGAGACGAGAATAGAAAGAATAAAAGTTGAGGAAATAAAAGAATATAATAATGGGAATAAAAGAATACAATAATGAACGAGCAGAGAAAGAGAGAGAGAGAGAGAGAGAAGCGCGAGTGAACGCGTAAGTGAATATGCGAAGAGCATGAAGCTAAGCGATACGTAGTACATAGCGAGCGAGCGATTAGAAAGAGACAGAGCGTGACAGAGCGTATGATTGAGAGAAAAAAGATACTGCAATAATGTTAGTGCGTACATGTATATTACTCTCACACGCATGAAAGAGACGAAGATAGTACGATTATGTCTGTGTTTGTCATGTACGATTGCAGCTCTGTCTATCGCGACATCACGCAACTAATCTACTGCTCTGTTTTACTCTTGAGCCTCTATCTCGCACACACACATATGCACGAAAATTTTTTTTTGCAGAATCTTTTTTATAAAGCTTCTAAACTAACTTCTCTAAGCTCACTTATACTCTTTGATGAAATGCCGAGTGCGGGGTTTACTGATTAGGCACGTGCAGATTACAAATCTTTTATATTAAGTAAATGTTGACGGCACAGGCCGATAACTAAACTGTAATTTTATCATTTTTTTCCACTTTTCATATGAAATGTTAAACTCCGCCCTCCGTTATTATGTATACTTTAATTGTGGAAAAGGATTTTTTGATATCTATAATCAACAAAAAGAATTTGCAAAATAAAGTTTTTATCGGTAAAACAGACCTTTTGGGATCCCCTTAATGAATAAGATATTTCTGAAAAACATTTAATGCTTTATTAAAAACTTCATATTTGTTTTTGTTCTGGTTTAACAATTACTTTTTTGGATCTTATAAAACATGCAAACTTTTTATATTATTTTATTAGTTTAAAAGTCAACACTTGCTATGCTAAGTTACATATTTTATAATTAATGTTTATTATTTTTTTACTTTTATTTTTATTTTAAATTTTTTCTGCATTACTGAGATAGTCAAGTTAATGTTCTTGTATATAATTATGCTAATATGTGGAATTCAAAAATTTCTAGAAAGCATTTCGAGCAAACCAACATCTCCCAGAGCATTTGTTGAGTTCCACAATGGATTCCTAAATCAAGAAGACGACATTTTTGTGACATTTAGGTAAAAAATCTAAAATCTCAGTCTGTATGTTTTTAAATTTAACGATACATACATATAAAAACGTTGAATCTGTTATAATCTTACTAAATATAAAAAGGCCTTAAATATTATTTTTTTTACAGATGGAACCAACCTGAATTTACAGACGAAATAATACAAGGATACACAGTGCAGTGTTGGTTCATCGAGAACCAAAAAGAGATTCAAATCTGCGATCACAAAAGTATCTCAGCTACAATATTGAAATGCACAGTGCACAATCTAAAACCTAACACAACGTACTACTTTCAAGTACGAGCGCATACTAAAGTTGGTGCTGGTCCTTACACAGATTTAATTGATGTATCGACTATGCATGAAAATCCAATACCGCAATTATTGATGGTAACGAGAAAAAGTATCGATATATGGGATCTGGATTCAAAAAACAATGTTAGTCTCGGATGGGGACGTGGTACATGCCGCTTATTCGATAGCGGAACATAAAATTTATTGGAGCACCGATTTAAAGTACCTATAATGTTAGAGATGAATAAAAACAATATTACAAAAATAGCTGAGCTTAAAAAAGTTGCGTACAATCTCTGCATCGACTGGGTAGGAAGAAATCTGTACTGGACTAAATCCAGCCAAATATATCATAATTATAACATCATGAAGCTCGACTTAACAATGTGAAAAAATGGCATAGTCAAAAATGATAAGATTTTAGAAATAAAAGCCTCTAGTTCGAGGCTCATGTTAAAAATACTACCGTTTATAGGGTATGTTAACTTTCATACATTTGAAATAAATGCACAATATTTCTATTAAAGATTTGTATTGATTTGTAATTTTTCAGTAATTTCATATGGCTTTGTAATTAAGATCAAAAGTTATAAAAAATAATAAAATAACAACTTTAAGAACTTTAGAATTTTAAATATTCACTATGTATATAATTTTTTTCTGCTATTGTTAAAATAATGTTTAATAATAAGTAAAATAATGCATATATTTTTTAGAAGTTTATATTTGACATATTATACGGATTTCAAACGTCAGATAATACAATCGGATCTTGATGGAAATAACACTCAAACCATTCAGAATAATTCATCTGTTATATGCTCCTCACTCGAAATTTTACCTCTTTCTGACATGAAAATTGATGACATGAATTCTAAGAATATGCTAATTTATTGACTATTGGATAATTTCTTGATTGTGACAGGCATTAACGTTTCTATATGCAATTTTATTTTACAAGCCGAAAGAAACGACTATGAAATATACTGCAGATCTTTAGCGATTGATGGGACAAACATTTACATTTTACTTAACAATGATTATATATATGTCTTTAAAAAAAGTATGCACTTCTCGAGAGTGTAGACGCATTCAAATACATCCAAAAGATAGAAACATCTTACCAGACTTATCAATTTCATGCTTTTGGTAAATCTTTGCAATCGTATCCTTCGATGAGATGTCTGACACCTGACAAAAGAATTTACAACGTAGAACAACCGAGGTACATGGTAACGACGAACAGCATCATCGTAAATCTTCCGGAGCCGGTCCATAAGAATGGGATGCAAAAAGCACAACTTACCTACCATTCTATATACCATCTACATAAACTATTGTTTGAGCAATGAACTTAACAAGTTCGATAATTTCACCATGCAGACGTACAAGCCATATTACGAGATTCAGAATTTAATGCCGTTTACAGAGTACAAGTTACTGCTAGTAATAAGCAATTTTTACTCTAATCATTTATCGTGTGACGTTGCCGTCTCGCGCGCGTCCGCCGAGTCCCTCTCCGATCGAAAAGCGCGGACTAAAGGGCCGCGCCAGTCGAATAATTGCGAGAACCGTACCATTACCTTCAGAGAGGCGTCATTAATTGAGATTTCGAGCTTAATATTAATTCCGTTTATTATTTCTTTTTGTATGATGATTTGAGTTGGGAGCCTCACCGGAAGAAAGAGCGGGAAGTCAGTAAAACACCACGGAAAGTATCTTCGTCAATCAAGGATGACCGCCGAGGGGCAAGGAGCCAGCAATTCGATTATTCAAAGCATCTAACGTCTAGCTACGTCACGACAGGATCAGGACCCGCACACGTGATGCGCGACGCATGGGACAGCGAGAAAATCCTCGCGCAAGAACTCAGGCCCTTGCGGATCCGGTCCCCGCGGAGGGACTGCAATCCTGCACCCGATGACGTGACACGGCCTCGGAAAAGACGAAAAGAGGGGTGGTAGCGATACTTCCGGCCAAGCCGTTCGCCCTAGACCTCGCGACGGCCCCGCGGAAAGGGCCCCAGCTAATTATTGTTTGTAATACCGGGGGCGCGCGCACCCCCGTTACGACCGTGAGCGCGCCGCCCGCCGACCACAGCGCGTGATAACGCGTGATTGGCCGCGATAATACGCACCCCGTGTGTGCAGCCCCGGCTGGCCCACAGGTATCGATTCTGGATCGCGACGATCCAGGATCAGATTGGCGCGAGCTTGCTTGCGAGATAGAAGCGTAAGCGAGAGGACGAAAGCGATAGCGAGACGAGAGCGAGCGGAGAGGATCCCGGCGATCGGCAGCTGAGAAGGACGGACCCGAGGGAGAGGACGTCAACGTCGCTGACCCCGTGTAACCACCACGAGAAGAACGGTACCGGTGAGGTTATCCTCCGCTATATTCGCCACTCGCGATCGCGCCCGGAATCGTTTCGTTCTGTCGTCGTCGCCGTGAATTCGTACTTTGGTGTACGGGCTAAGCCCGATTCTTTGGTGTAGATTTTCGCGTCATGGCCACGTCGTCAAGCGGTTCGAGCCCCGGAGCCTCGAAAGTATCGGTTTCCGCGGATCGAGACATTACCTCGCGTTTTTAATAAACCGTGTGTCGTCTCTCTGGAGATTCGGATTCCGTAGATTATATTTGCGTTGGTTCTCGCACGTCTAGCGTTTAAGACTCGTTCGTACTGTATGTCGGTCGTTTGAGTGTGAGTGTGATTCGCGTCAATTTGTTATATTATTTTTGTCTTTCGTTTGTGAATCTTCGCGTCTAAACTGTGCGTGCACGTCCGGTGCAACTTTCCTTCGCGATTGTTATATGGGTTACGTGAGAGTGTGAATCGCGTAAATTCGACGTATTATATCGGTTGTAAAGCACCGCGTCTCGAAATTGTGAGCGCGTTTTGGTGAGAATTTCCTCGCGATTCTTGCATGAATTGCGTGCGTGTGTGTGCCGAGCATTCGATTCTGCGTAATATGTCCGTCCGAAATCGAAGCATGTCCGCGTTGTAATAATTGCCAGTTAATCTTAAGTTGCGTATTAATAATTTAGCGGTAATAGCGGGCGATAAGGTCGCCGTTGGCGAGGTGATATCGAGAATTGATTCGGACTTGCGCCCGAATTATAGACGAACGTAATAATTAATTT
The DNA here is from genome assembly GCA_907163055.1 of Formica aquilonia x Formica polyctena. Lineage (NCBI taxonomy): Eukaryota > Metazoa > Arthropoda > Insecta > Hymenoptera > Formicidae > Formica > Formica aquilonia x Formica polyctena. The sequence continues at coordinate 34,377 of CAJQTV010000565.1, forward strand.
CTTCGCAGTGCGAGGCGTAATTCAAGCCGAGCGGACATTCCGGCCGATCTAACGGGTCGGTCTCGGCGTACGCATTATGGGGTTTCGCGCCCCGCGTCTAACACCCAGTCTTGCAGCCGCGTTTCTTTTACCGCCGCCGTATATCCGCGCGGTTTATCATTATTATTCTCGAGGAGCTGCGGCTCCCGCTATTATAATAAATCTGTTAATTTCTCTGTTTAATTTACGAGTTTCCTTTCAGTTGTGCTTGTCGTTTCCGTAATTGTCGCCTCTTGCATAAATTATCGCGTTCGATCAACACTCGCCCTGCCCCTCTACCGTTAGGCGAGCTAATCAGCCCGTGGCGAATTCCGACATATTTCTCTCGCGTTTATTTCGCGCTTATTTCGCGTGTTTCGCGAATTGATACGTGAAAGATCGTATCTGGCGCCCAAGTTCGATTCTCGCGATTATCTCTCGGATCTCGTCACGGTACGCGCGGAACTCCTAACATCCCGTTCCCACCTGGCGCGTGGATCTTTTTCTCCGTTTTCCCGTTTTTGTCAACGACCATTCCGCATTTCCCGTTCGGCGAATTAGCTCCGGTTCGTCGGCGCGATTTACACCCGCACGACAGAGAGAACGAGTCGGCGGCCGCGTTTATCGCTCAGCCGCGAGATAGTAGGAACAGTCGTCGCAATCGATGGACCCGTTATTCGGCTCGGAAGTGATACTAAAAACTAAACCGGGTAAGGTCGACGCACCAGAAAATGTGACAGTTCAGGCTCTGACGCCTACTATAGCGATAATTTATTGGATGCCACCCAAGAAACTAAACTGCGTGCCCGTGATCTACAAAGTACATTGGACGTTAATTACTAACAGTACAGGACAAATAAACAAGCCACTTAATAATAAAACAGAGCATAAGGAAAACACCAAATTTTTCACGATAATAGAACCGTTGATACCAGGACAAAAATACAGAGTATTTGTACGCATATATCCAGCCAACTTCAGCGATTATTATAATGATAGTTTGAACAAAACCTTGCACATGTATTCGGAACCAAACAATATAACTTTAAGCGAGGTTAGCATAAAAAAACGAGGTATGGGTATCTCGTGGATTCCTAGCGTTAATTTGACAATAAATTATCTATTGGAATACAAAAATGTTGAAATGCAGGAGTGGCAAATTACAAACAACTTTGAGCCAAATAATGGGAGAAAATTAATGTACTATATAAAAAACTTACTACCAGGAACTTTTATACGAGTTTCGTTTGATACTGAGATACCCCAAGTACGAGAAAAACTTCATATGGCCATCTGATAAAAGATTTTCTTTTTCAACACTGACAAGTAAGCAACTAAAGATATTATAACATTATATGGTAATTATTCAGAATCACGGCTCCATCTGCAACTGGGATGCAAATTTTTTTACGGACTTTTTATGTTTAAAAAGAAATATAAATAACCATTTTTAGTTGGGGGAGGCCCAAAAAAAAAGTTATAGACCTTAATAGGTTAATTATGGTAATTATTTCGAATAAGGCTATTTCTGAATTTTGACAAATATGATCGGATCTCTCGGTAAAACTTTTTGTTGTGACTTCAACAGTGATAATCAGTTGGGGGAGCACGTCCCCCATCACCCCCACCCTTCAAAAAAAACCGAAAACCCCCCAAAATTACCAAAGCAAAGCGAGAGCAGAACACTCTGCGCATTACATGTACACGGTTTTCGCTTGTGTGCGTATCTCCCCCACTACGATTGCGTGTTGCTAGCGTGGGCATTCTGGCATCACTGGGTCCACCCCACAACCCAAACCAAATTTTAGTTTTAAATCAGAAATAGGTTTGCGTCAGGTTATATCTTCCGGAAGTGTTGCCCCCCTACGGGGGGGCTCCACTTCCGGAAGATATAACCTAACCCAAACCTATTTCTGATTTAAAACTAAAATTTGGTTTGGGTTGTGGGGTGAACTTTATAGTATATAATTACCTAATTTTTGGTAATTTTTGGGGCTTTTCGTTTTTTGGGGGGTGGGGGTGATGGGGGACGGGCTCCCCCGACTGATTATCACTGTTGGAGTCACAACAAAAAGTTTTATCGAGAGATCCGATCATATTTGTCAAAATTCAGAAAAGACCTTATTCGAAATAATTACCCTTTTTTGGTCTATAACTTTTCTTTTTGGGTCTTCCCCAACTAAAAATGGTTATTTATATTTCTTTCTAAACATAAAAAGTCCGTAAAAAAATTTGCAGCCCATTTGCAGGTGGAGCCGTGATTCTGAATAATTACCCATTATATACTTATTTTAAATATAAAAATATTTACAAAATTAAAAACTTAGTAATTTTTAATAATAAAGTTATAAATAGAAATAAGTTTTTAAATAAAATGAAGATATTAAGAGTATATTTTTGTGTAACAAAGGTGATATTCCGAGCACTTCTGGAATATCGGTTATACAATATTACCTATCATTCACCATAAGCTTTGTCGCTATAGTTACTGTAATCTGCGTCTGCTACTTTTACTACTGTAAGTATATTTGATACGCATTTAGTTCTTTAATTGCAGAAAGAGAGAGATTATATCTAATGCATTATAGTATATAGAAATTTTCTAAAAATAATAATTTACTTGTTAAAAAGACGATGTAAATTTTGCGATGCATATTATTAGATAAGCATATTGTAATTTTATAACAGTGTACCGACAACGCGAAGAAAGTAACGAGCAAGTTTTGCCTCCGATAATGACCGAAATCGAATTAGCGATGAGATACTTAACGGTAACGTTCAATTCAATACGTTATACAGTCCTATGTTGCAATATAATTCGGATGAATATGTATTGACCAAAATCATACGTGAGGAAATCAGACTAGAAAAACTTTTAGGCAGCGGTGCATTCGGAATGGTAAAAGCTAATTTTTGCAATGTTATTGTTCAATGCTAATTTCTAGATTTACAGAAATTGAAACAGATACGCATTTCTCGATACAAATAATTACATAAATAACTTTTTATAAGAGATTATAAGTAATGCAAAATTTTTAATAACATACATATGCACTCTACTATGTATTTTTTCGTTAAATTGTTTAATACAAAATAAAATATATAATGTCACTTAACATTAAACTTTATAATTTTTAATAAAGTATAAATTTAAATTTATTTCAAATATTTCGCAGGTGTTTCAAGGAAAAATAAAGAATTTAGATAAACCGGACATAGAGATACCCGCTGCCATAAAAATGCTTCGAAAAAATGCTTCCTCACAAAAAAGAAAAAGAAGTTTTTTAGAAAAGGCCAGGCTTATGAATCACTTCCGACATAAACATATGCTAAAATTGCTTGCTTAGATGAAGATTCTCCATTAATCGTGTTGGAATTAATGGAAGTTGGTGATTTGTTACAATATTTGAGAGATAGTCGAAAATTGGAACCATCAGATACTCACGCTCTGCGTCTGCAAGATTTGTTCGCTATGTGCGAAGATGTTGCATGAGGCTGTTGCTATCTGGAACATCTGCATTTCGTTCATAGAGAGTTTACTTTGAATAGAACTTAAGGAAGATAGATTATTTCTATTTATATAAAGCAAGAGATAAATAAATGCTTTTGCTTTAGCACGAAGATTCTAAAAATGGGCAACTTGAACTAGAAGAATAATTTCGTTAAAATCACATGTTTTAGAAAGGACAAGGTCTTCTTCCTGTTTGCTGGATGGTACCGGAATCTTTAGTGCTCGGAATATTTACGTTTTGGTCATTCGGGGTTGTGATGTTGGAAATTACATCGTTGGGTGAGCATCCCTACACTGGCAGGATTAATCTGGAAGTGATAGATTATGTACGCGCTGGAGGCAGGTTGCCGACGCCTCTCAATTCTAACAAGTCCACCGACTTTGTACGAATTGATGCTGCGTTTTTTTTTGCTGGAAAGTTAATTATGCATTAAAATAAGACAAGATGTGATCGAGATTCAGCCCGGGGGAAAGGAAAAATGTGAGCGAAAAAACCCCCCCAGTAAAGGAAGATTTTGCCGAAAATCCGCCAGTGAAGGCAAATGTTAGCCGAAATCCGCCCGTAAAGGCCCAAAATAAAGGTCGAGACCTATTTTTTTAAAAAAAATTTTTTTTTTTTAAAAGGGAAAAAAAAAGGGGTTTTTTTTTTTTTTAAAACCTTTTTTTTGGAAAAAAAAACCCCCTTTACCCTTTTTTTTGGGGTTTTTTTTTTTGGGTTGGGGGAAAATTTTTTGGGGGAAAACCCCCCACCGGGGAAAAATTTTTTTGGGGGTTTTTTCCCCGGGGGTTTTTTTTTTTCCCCCCGGCCAAAAAATTTTTTTGGGGGTTTAAAAAAAAAAACCCCCCCTTTTTTGGTTTGGGGGCCCCAAAATGAACCCGGGGGGAAAAAAAAAGGGAAACCCCCAAAAAAAAAAGGGTTTTTTTTGGAAAAAAAGGGGGGGGGGGAAAATTGGGGGGGAAAGGGGGTTAAATTTTTGAAAAACCCAAAAAAAAAAAGGGAAAAATTTGGGGAAAAAGGGGGGGGGAAAAAAAAAAGGGGGGGAAAAATTTTGGGGAAAAAATTTTTGGTTTCCCAAAGGGGGGGAAAAAAAAAAACCCTTTAAAAAAAAAAAAGGGGGGAAAAAAAAAAAAAAAACCAAAAAAAAAAAAAAAACCCAAAACCCGAAAAATTAAAAAACCCAAAAAAAAAAAGAAAGCGGGGAAAAGGGGGAAAACCCCCCCCCAAAAAATTTGGCCCAGACCCCCGTTAAAAGGGGGAAAAGGGGGGGGAAAAAGGGGGCCCCAAAAATTTTAAAAAAAACTTTTTTATTTTGGGGGGTTTTCCCCCCAAAAAAAATTTTTTTTTTGGGTTAAAGGGGTTTTTCCCTTTAAAAAAAAAACCCCCCAAAAAAAAGGGAAAAAAAAAATTTTTTAAAAATTTAAAATTTTTCCAAAAAAACCTTTAAAATCCGGGGTTTTTTTAACCCCTTTTTAAAAAAAAAAGGGGTTTTTCCCAAAAAAAAATTTTTTTTAAATTTTTTTAAAAAAAAAAAAAAATTTTTGGGGGGTTTAAAAATTTTCCAAAAAACCCCCAAAAAAAAAAAAACCCCAAAAGGGGGGAACCCTTTCCCCAAAAAAAAATTTTTAAAATTTTTTAAAGGGTTTTTTTAACCCCCTTTTAAAAAAACCAAAAAAAAAAAGGGGGGGGAAAAAAAAAAAAAAAAGGGGGGGGAAAAATTTTTTTTTTCCCCCCCCCCTTTTTTTTGGGGCCTTTTGGGGGGAAAAAACCCCCCTTTTTCCCTTTTTTGGGGAAAAAAAAAAAAAAAAAGGGGGAAAAATTTTGGGGAAAAAAGGGGGGGAAAAAAAATTTTTGGGCCCTTTTCCCGGGGGGGGGGGGGGGGGGGGGGAAAAAGTTTTTCCCCCCCCGGTTTTCCCCCCTTTTTTGCCCAAAGGGGGGGGCCCCCTTTTTTTTTTTTTTTTTTTTTTTTCCCCCCAAAATTTTTTTTTGGGGGTTTTTTAAAAAAAATTTTTCCCCCCCAACCCCTTTTAAAAAGGGGGTTTAAAACCCCCCCCTTTTGGGGGGGGGGGTTTAAAAAAAACCCCTTCCCCCCTTTAA
>CAJQTV010000565.1:45000-46752 GCA_907163055.1 Formica aquilonia x Formica polyctena
CCCGGGGCCCCCCCTTTTTTTTGGGGGGGGGGGGGGAAAAAAAAAAACAAGGGAAAAGGGGAAAAATTTTTTTTTGGGGGAAAAAATTTTTTTTAAAGGGGCCCCCCTTTTTGGGGAAAAACCCCCAATTTTAAAAAAATTTAAAAAATTTTTGGGGGAAAAAAAAAAAATTTTTTTTAAAAAAAATTTCTCCCCCGGGCCCAAAATTTTAAAAAAAAAATTTTGGGGTTTGGGGAAATTTAAGGGGAAAAAAAAAAAAGGGGGGTTTTTTTTTTTGGGGTTGGGTTTTTAAATTTTTTTTTAAATTTTTTTTTTTTTTTGGGAAATTTTTTCGGGGGAAAAAAAAATTTTTTTGGGGGTTTTTTTGGGGGTTTTTTTTAAAAGGTTTAAAAACCCTTTTTTTTTAAAAAAAATTTTTGGTTTGGGGGGGTTTTGGGGAAAATTTTTTTTCCCCCCCGGGGGGCCCTTTTGGTTCCCTTTTTTCTTAAATTTTTTTTTTGGGGGTTTCCCCTTTTTTTCCCTTTTTTTTTTTTGGAAAAAAAAACCCCCTTTTGGGGGGGAAAAAAGGGGTTTTTTTGGGAAAAAAACCAATTTTAAAAATTTTTTTTTTTTTAAAAAAAAAAGGGGGAAAAAAAAGGGCCTTTTTTTTTTTTTTAAAATTAAAAAACCCTTTAAAAAAAAATTTTAAATTTTTTTTTTTAATTTTTTTTTATTTTTTAAAAAAAATAAAATTTTTTTTTTAAAAATTTTTTTTTTTTAAAAAAGGAAAATTTAAATTTTTAAAAAAAAAAAAAAAAATTTTTTATTTTAAAATTTTTTAAAAAAAAAAAAAAAAAAAAAAAAACCTTTTTTAAAAAAAAAGGAAAATTTTTTAAAAAAAGGGGTTTTTTTTTAAAAATTTTTTTAAAAAATTTTTGGGGGGCCCAAAAAAAAAAATTTTTTGGGTTTTTTTTTTTTAAAAAACCCCCCAAAAACCCCAAAAAAAAAGCCCAAAAAAAAAATTTGGGAAATTTTTAAAAAAAAAAACCCCCCCCCAAAAAAAATTTAATTTTTTTAAAAAAAAGGGGGTTTTTCCCGGGGTAAAAACCCCCCCCCCCCGGGTTTTCAAAAAAAGGGGTTTAAAAAAAAAAATTTTTTTTTGGGGGGGGACCCAAAAAAACCCCCCCCCCCCCCGGGGGAAAGGGGAAATTTTTTAAAAACCCCTTTTTTTTAAAAAAAATTTTTTTTTTGGTTTTTTGGGGGTTTTTTTTTAAAGGGGGGGGGGGGGGTTTTTTTTTTTTTTTTTTTAAAAAACAAAAATTTACAAAATTTTTTAAAAAACAAAAAAAAATTTTTTTTTAAAAAAAAACCCTTTTAAATTTTTAAATTTTTTTTTTTAAAAAAAAAATTTTTTTTTTTTTAAAAAAAAAAAAAAAAATTTTAAAATTCCCCCCAAACCTTTAAAAAATTTTAAAATTTTTTTTTTAAAAATTTTTTTTTTGTTTTTTTTGGTTTTTTTTTTTTTTTTTTTTTTATAGTTTTTTTTTTTTAAAAAAATTTTTTTTTTTAAAAAAGGGGATAAAACCCGGTTTTTTGGGGGTTTAAAAAAAAAATTTTTTCCAGGGAAAAAAAAAAATTTCCCTTTTTTTGGGGGCCCTTTTTTTTTTTTTAAAAAAGGGGGGGAAAAAAGGGGTTTTTTTGGGGAAAAAAGGGGGGGAACCCCTCCCTTTTTAAAAGGGGGAAAAAAGGGGGGGGGGGGAAAACCCCTTTTTC